>JFFI01001332.1:0-43322 GCA_001563125.1 Colletotrichum salicis | reverse complement strand
GGGGGGGTTGAATGGTATGTGTTGGTGCTTTTGGTAAAGCCCTGCAGATGTTGATCTGGAAAGTAGTTTGTTAATAGAGAACGGGCAAGCTAAGAGCTTGGGGTTGGTGATGAAAAAGAGAAGGGGAAAAAGAAGAGAGAAGGGTAGAAGAGGTGTGTGCTAGGAGACAGCGTTAAGTTATACTTTTGTGGCGGGTGGAATGCGTGCCAAGGGAGGGGAGCGTGGATGTAAGTACCGGAAAGACGACCAAGCCTGAAGGAGGATGGATGGATGATGGAGGGGATGGGTAATGGGAAATTTGGATGTATCTCCGCAACGGACGAGAGACAGCGAGAGAGACCGACCTGAGAGGGCGAGGTACCTCTGATCAAACTACCAGTTGACCGTCCGAGGACTGGGGTGGGAGGAGGGATGCAACGCGGGCGCGGGACGGTGGTGGGAAAATAGCTCCGACCGAACGGGACCAGGAGTGGATGGGCCGAAGAAGTGAGGACCGAAGCGCATCCGTTGAGCGACTGCCTATCTTGGACTTTGTCTGGGGAGATGGAGCCAGTAAGGTATTCCTCCCGTGTCCGTAATGAGCTAAAGTAGGACCGCGATCGTTAGTGACGGAACGAAGGAATGCAACAGTTGAATAGAGGGTGGGAGGAGGGCTTGCATGGAGATGGATTGGGGGAGGTTGAAGGTGAGGTATCTTCTATTACCTGGTATCAACTAAAGCTGCGGTGCACGCCTTGTAGAGATAGGCACTTTGGGTCAGGTACGTAACATATAGCTTGAACAATGATATGTTGGACTTTGAGTGACAAAGTGGGCGGGAAGCTTGGCAAACCGCAGCGGCGTGGAATAACTGACAAGGTTGGACGTGTTCAAGATGGGTGTGTCTGGCTTGCATCTGGAGACGAGATGTCAAGGTTGGTGCTTGACAGAAGAAACGATAAAAGATAAACGGGAAAGGCGTAACGAGAAGAACCAAAGACGATGCGGGGGATGGCTGAGTATACCGAAAAGAACGTCTATGGATGCAGATGCGGCAAACCAAAGGGGAAGGAAAGGTACCTGATACTTTTACGGATACTCTTGCCTTCCATAGCTGCGATGCAGGTGCAACGAACAGCGTGCCTTCCCGTTGCTTGTTCTGTTTCCATTTCCAGTTCCAAAAGGTACTTACATACAGATACCTAGGTTCCAAATTATTGACTGCCCAGGCAAGTGCCACCACAAGAAACCGGCTGCCAGACTGACGGGACTGTAAGGCCAAATTGAACAAGAATGGGAAAGCACTAAGACTCGAAGCGGCGGAAACAACACAAGTGAGCAGTTGCCAAGACGAGCCTCCTCCAGTCAGTCGTGTCGCCGTCAGCGCCGCTGTGTACTCCAGCGGTCTCGTGCCGGCGAAACTGTGGAAACGGTGCAATCCAGCCCACTGGTCCGACTACTAACAATGGCTGAACGACTGCGCAATCCGCAGCGACATTGTGTGTGACGCATCGCTGTCACAGCCCTTACAAGCATAGTGGCAATCGCTACAAGGTCCGCTGTAGCGTCAGGTCAGGCAATGCGCAATCATGAGGAAATCTTGAAAGCGTACTCCGTATCCGTAGTGTACCCTCTGAAGGCAAGGCGAGAAACGATGCTGATGATGGGAATGCGCAGGGCCGGGGTGGAAAAGCAACGCAGCGGCGCCGCCAAGGAGCACCGATGTCCGCCCAGCGCGGGCTGGTCGTCGTCATCAGGGAAGGAGGGAACCCGCCGTCCAATCATGGCTCCGGCAAGTGGCTGGGGTGTCGGGGCCGTTTCTGGCCAGCTGATTGCTGATAGGGGCGGCCACCGTGACCAGCGTGGCTGTGCAAACCCTTCATCCAAACCGTCTGCTTGTGTTGGTTCACTTTGTCCAAGGCCAAGAGCCATCGAAGTCTTGGTCGTCCAGACTATCAGTCCAGGCTCAAGAGTCTCTCTGCCTGTCAATCTTGTCAGTTGTAGGCTAAGGTAAGGTAGACGCTTCTGCTCAGGTACGGAGCACCTGGCCTTGGACACAAGCACGCAATGGTACGGTTCATCTGCGTTCCACCCTTGCTTTCCACGGCTGTGATCACTGCCAACACAATCCCTGTAGCTTTGCGCTATTCAATTGGTCGGATGGCACGCGGCTCTTGGCAAGCTGCGCTAGTGCCACCAGCCCCACCACTCTGATTCCGTTCGAGAAGAAGGAAGGAAGCAGTACCTTGCAAGTTGCAACTTGAACTGCATTTTGCCAATTGAATTGTCTCGTTGGCAGTTGCTCTTTCTCATCCAACACTTTTGTGCGCTTATCTGCGGATATTCTTCCCTCTATCCGAATCATGCACTTTTTTCCCCCTTCACCTCCATTACGCGCTTCATTGGACCCCCAAAATGTGCCTTGTTCAAAGCGACATCAGATGACATTCGTTGCTCCCCCACCACCAGACCAGACATTGATGGATAGACGAAGGGCTACCCTTGCAAACCTTGCGAAACCTTGCGACGGCCACTCGCTGTCGCTGTCGCTGTCGCAGATTCGCAGATTCGCAGACTCGCAGCATCTTTGGCCAAGCTTCACCTTCCCTCATCGTATCCTCTGCTAGACATCAATATTTACGGAGTAAGGTACCTTACATCATACCAAGAAGTCCAGTCCTCGTGCCTTGCTTTCCACCTCCGACCTTTACGGATACACCAACCTCACAGCATTCGCCTCACTTCGCTTCACTGCGCTTTCATCAGCTCAAGCTGTTCGATTGTCTACGTCTTCTATCTGGGGTTTTTCAACAAAGACGGGGCCATGCCAAAAATTCCAAACAACATCCAGATGCCCAAGGTTTCTGCGGGTCAGTGCCATGGAGGGACCAGACCCAAATGCTGGTTGGATTGACTTTCTCAATTGCTGGCGCTGCGTGGTCTTCCCGAGGCCTATCGAACCCGATGGCCAATCGCGCATTCCCACATCTACTTCTCCTCCCAAAGTGGTAGGTGAGCAGAGCATGGCAAGCCTTATCCCGACACACACCATGCCCCAACCTCAGGGACCTGGCATTTGGAACAAGTAGACGGATACTTCGTAGGCCGGCAGGATTGATTGCTGACCTTGCGTTTCCGACACCGCTAGAATCAGTCACTTCTTCTTCTCCCGACTTCTGCGCAGACCTACACAGTACACAATACTCCGTACGGCGTATCCGTATACACACTTCCAAACTCTAGAGGCGCGTACGTGGTCTGCAGTGTCACGTGTGGGACCACTCCCGCGTCGACTTGCCCTCTCGAACTTCAAACGCTGAATGCTAAACGCCAAGAAATATGCATTTCTCTCAATTTCGGTGTGGCTATCAGAGCCGAGGAGCCTATGCTTGCTTGAGTCCAATTGCCCAAATGCGCATTGAGATACGGATTTTCTTCTGGAGTCTCGACAGCACCAACCGACGCCAGCAGCTCAGACGTTGTCGGCGCACTGGACCTCTTCTTGGCCAATGTGCTACGCCGAGACGAGCCTGCATAGCAATCCTCAATCCTCTTACACTTCCAAGTTCACATGACAGCATGAGCAGCCACTCAGCTCCACGAAAACTATCGATCTATCAAGGAACGGAGGACGGCCAAGTTTGAGCAACGTACACGCCATGCCTGGGACACTGTTCGCAAACGCCCGGCAATTGCTGCCACGTATCGACCAATTCGCTCTAGCCCATCACTGTGGACAAATTACAACCACACCTTGCAGCAGCCCCGTTTGGCATTTGCTAAGCTTAACTGCCCCAAACTTTTGCACCAATCCGACGGCCCTGTCCCCCGGTACGGACCTTAGATCTGTCTGCCGCCAGATGCAAGTGTGGGGGCCCTCCATGCTGCCAATCCTTGGCCAACCCTCACTAAAAGTCTCGGAAACTTGGGAATGGAAACATCTCTGGAGGTCAAAAAAGGCATATGGGACCGCATACGCTGCACCGACACGAACCATGGGCCCATCCAAATGCCGGGGAACCTGGGGGTAGAAGAGGGGTAGAAAGGATCTCGCCCAGGAAGACGCGGGGGAGCCATGTCTACGGCGCGCCATATCCCACATGATGGCTCGGGATGGTCTTGGAAGTTGGTCTAACTCACAATCTCGGAGCCCAAAAGATGAAGTTTGGACGCCGAACACTCGCCATCCCTTGACTGACCGTCGACGCCTTTCAGCACTGCCCTGCGGGGTCATTTCTCGGCGCTCACCACATGTCTGGGCATCGCCAGATTATCCCATAACCCAAGAAATATCGCCGGAAGATATCGTAGCGAAAATAGTCGTTGGCGGCTATAGAAACGGATGTCGTTGAGATTGACGCTTTTCCGCCCGTGAGCCTCAACATGCTCTTGGTGAGGTGGATTTGCACCCCGGGGCCAGGGAGGAGAAGCAAAGGGAGGCGGGTTCCGGGGCGCTGGGCAGCGAACCTGTGGCATGGAGCGCAAGGCGCAATGCGGCCCCAAAGCGCACCGCGGGAAGCGTTGAGGAGCAAGGTCCAGCCTCCAACAGCCCCAAAGGCTGCCACCTCAGTGCTGCCGACGCAGGTTTCCGTTCGGGGCGGTTGTGCCGTAAGGCCATGGTGCCAGATGGGCACATAGCGTCGGTGTGACTAGCGAGCGACTGACTGGTGGGTAAGGCAACCTGAATCTTGCTGACTTTGCATCTGCTAGCTACGACTTAGCCTACGAGCGGAATTTGCCCCTAGGCCGTTGTTGGTGTGGCCAGTCGCGGATAAGGAATCGGATGTCACGTCCAACATGGAAGAAGCATTCGGCCGTTGGACCTAACGTAAAGGCCACTCCGAAGCACAGCGCGCTTCTTGACGCGATTCGATGAAAGGGATGACGAATCAACCCGGTTCACGACACGTATACGAAGACGACGGGCCGCCGAACGATGACTTCGAAATCCGGGCTTGTCAAGTCCAACCTTCTGCTCGCATTCAGATTACTTGTCATGAATTTGGCTCAGGTGTCGTATTATCTACACATGCACACCAATCCTTCTCTGTTTGCTAGGAATCACATGGTATCATGAAGAAAATTTCCACCCACTGATTAGACAGGTCCAGTATCCCTTCAACTGCCCTCAAAAGAAGCTTTCCTATGCTGAATTGCTATGAAGCCAAAGTCCTTACTCTCTCAAATGGCTTCTGCTCGTCAATCTCATGTTCGCTAAACCAGGTACCATGCAATCCATACGGTACGCGCTGCGGCAATCTGATTCGGGCCACGACCTTCTTCATTTTTTTCGCGTCGATTATCCACAACTCACTCGCAGCGTCGGGCACACATTCGCCTTGGTCGTCGAGCTGAGCTTCGTTGAACACATATGTTAATAACCATCCGTCGTCCTCGGAGGCCGGTTCACGGCGAGACACAAAGCGTGGCTCTTGCGCATACCACCCGACGGGCATTCGGAAGAGCTTGATAGGATCCTGGGGGTCCCGGCTCTCCATGACCTGAGATATGCTCCGCGTATCGACGCAGCCTTTGACAGGCTGCGGTGGTTGTGCGATGCCTCGTGCTATCAGCGTTCGAACGTCGAACTTGACCAAGTGGTCGATCTTTGCAGCTTTGCCAAGGGCGACTGTATAAGATGCCTCGCCAGTCGAGCATCCGTAAACGTATCGAGCTTCTTGCATCGAGTACGCCGGTGAGACAGACGGGAACTCCAAGGAAATGGCCGACAAAGCCCACTGGTGTCTGATGTTATACTGGATCCCGGCGATATCCGACAGTGGGAAGCTGTAGTAGTACAACCTGCACTGCTCCTCCTCAGCGTACTCGGGAGGCACTGGCTTAACCTCTGGCGTAGGAAGATTGCCGGCGCTGAACACCATGGACGCGGAAGTGAGTCGGCAGGCCACAAGATTGACCGACACACGAGGACCATTGATGTCTGTCTGCGGTGAAACCGAGTCCCAGCAGTTGGCGGTGTGGAAGATGGTACAAGGGTTGGTCTCGAACCATTGAACGGCGTTCGGCTGGTGTCGTGGAAAGACTCCGAAGCGTGACTTCCCGGCCGAATCGTACGACAAGCTTGGAACTCCGCGAATCAGGTTCATGGTGTCCAGCGACAGCGGCAGGTCCATGATGATGGTGTGGTGCCTTGATACCCCGAAGTCATGCATCATCTTCGGCGACTCCACTCCCGGAACCGGTAGGTCGAACACCGGAGAGCGGCCAGTCCCGGACTTTGTCGTTGGTGGCACCACGGAGTAACGCACAAATGGCTGGACGAATGTCGCGTGGAACGTAATGAGCTCCTTCGTCACCGGGTCAACTCGCGGATGAGCCGTGGTCCATTCTCTCATGAAGGATGCGATGCCTGTACCCCCAAAACCACTCTCAGTGCTTTGCAGCGGTTCGTTCTCTGCAGTTCTACCATTGAACCAACCAATAGTCTCCAAACTCGGCAACGCGAATCTGAGAGGGGGGCCGCTTTCGCACGTTGCCAACGCTCTTCCATTGTGAAATAGAACACTAGTGTTGGCAACGCTAATTTTCTTGATAGGACGACCAACCCCTGGGAGTCGCGAGAAGAAGACCAGAAACACAGTTCGGAAAACCTCGAAGATGATGCGAAACATGCTCACAGCCGGATCTACCAGCGTCGCAATGCTTGGCACGACTGGTCGGCGCAGATACTTATTGGTCTTTGCGTGGCAGTAGACGTCGGTCAAGAGGTATTGATTCACGAATTCTGGCTGAATCGAGGTGTTCTTCTCGCCTGCCCGGCGGAAGAGAACACCACTCAACATACCATCCCCGTCGAACCAGTGCGCCGCTCGGCTCGAATCATCATTCGTCACCGGGTTGCCGCCGTTGCGGACATATTGGCCTCCTGCGAGATCAGAAGGTATCGTGCCTTCGTGAGTGCAGGGAGTCAAGGGGAGACATGATTGAATCGGCGCAAAGTTCCCTGATAGGTACCTACATGCGGAAGCGGTCAGAGATCAGATATGAGCAAAACGAGCAAGACAAGTGAACTCACGGATGGCGAGCATCCTCGCTTCCCTGGCATTCGTCTGTCATCTTCGCATGTGAAGCAGACGTTGCCTAGCTAAGTTACGTGAGGTATTGTCTATCAACAACATGTAGCCTCAACCTCAGCGTTGAAGGGTGAGATCAGGCTGTCGATATTGACCATTGGACTCAGGCGGCAGGTCTGAATTATCTTTTGCGAAGCTGCCTAGAGTTTAGGGACGGCTGATCGAACTTCAGAATTCAACGCACAGTTGAAGGTGGGTTGTATCGCCTGGCCCGACGGTGGCCGGGATGATTTCTTGGTTACGCTCGAACATTGGACTACTGTCCCCATCCGTGCTCGAACTGCCGACAGACCGTCCATTAATTGATTCTGGGTTAATGACGACATCAGACGACGAGGGACACGGAAGCTCGGAAGTGCTCAGGACTCCTTTCTCCCTCCTAGACTCTAGTGCGCGGTCCAGGTCCCCTACGCAAACAGTTATGACCCGTGCAAGTTTGGACGCGTGGAGATATGCCGCAAGCTTGCCTACCTTCTATTCAAGCTTAGCTACAGCTATGGCAATCAGTCAACGGAATGCGATTTGCCAATGCCTACACAACACCCTGCAGCCGCCAACTCGCCAAAGAGACTTCGCCTGTAAATTCGGCTCGAAGAGATCTGCAACTTAGTGCGAACCACGACTGTGCAGCACATGGTCACCAGACCTGTTTTGACACAAGGGTGGCAGAAATCGTGGACATGAGACAGATCGCGCACACAGCTTGGCGATCGGCAAACCAAGCAGAAGCCAAATTTGTTTTCTTGCCTTCGGCTGCCTCTAGAAGAAAGCTAGTGATGCCTTGCCAGCCGTTGGAGTGTTAGGTCGAAGGCAAGCTGGACGGGCTAGACCTGCTGTCCTGTCTGCCGCCAAGTCTTTCGGGCTTTGCGCTGCAGACATCAAACCACTTGCCGGCGCTAGCTCCGGCTTAGTGGGGCCGGGAATACCACTCGGCAGCTTCCGGTCTAGAAGCCGGCAAAAGTGGTGACTTCATCGACCTCGAATCCTTTCTTGTTGCGCCAACCGCCTTACATGTCTACGTCGGAACTTTGTCACAGTCGCCCTAATTCGAAAAACTATTTTCAAATCATTCCCTAGTTGCACTAAGTGAATTACTTTGAAAATGGGTCGTTTTCGTTCTGGCGCGAAGAAATTCTCCGCCTCCAGCCTGACAACCAGGGTTACGGCTTCTTGCCGTCATGGACTCGTCAAGGATTTGCGCGGGGAGAAAGTTCACAACCCATTTGATCTCATTCGCCTGACCCCGCTTCCAGGCTGAAGGACGAGTGACAGAATCCCTTTGCGTTGCAGTCGTTTCTGGACGGTTGACACGGTTGACAGGGACGGCTCGAGCTTGGAATGCCATAGCGCCCGTCTTGGCCCAATAGCCGGTGCTAGCCTAGTCTCACCTGCGAGGGTGTCGCGCTGTTTGGGCTACGGCGAAGCTACTCCTCCATCGCGATGGTGTCCTCGCGTCGATGACTAGCCTATCGTCTGCATGTTGCGGTAGGTTGGTGTTTCGAGTCTAAACGTCATCCCGAGCTCATGGAAATCTCAATACTACCTGTCCCCTCTTCACCTGGGTGAAGTCATCCGACATGGCTAGATGCGGATCAACCGGCAGGGGCTTTTGGGATCGTGTTAGCTCGGGCCTAAATCTGATGTTGGCCGAGGACAACAGATGAAGATATATGGCAAGTAAAAGCCCCCCCGTTATAATGTCAAAGTAGCAGAGCACAGCAGCTTTGTATCTACTGCCAACACCTAGGCATACAAAACCAGCAGTGTCTCGCTCAAAGTTTCTCACCAGTTTTCAATCGACATAGGCAACTGAGCTGCGAACTACACTTACAATGGCGAACGACGCTCTCATCACCAATTCCCGCGTTGGCCAGCGAGCCGACCTGGGCATCTCTGCCCGGGCTTCGGACTGGTATTTTGCCATTTGTGCTATCATGGCAGTTTCCACTCTTGTTTTCCTGGGAATGGGTTTCGCCAAGCGAGAGACGCACCGCATCTTCCATTACATCACCGCCACTATTACTTTCGTTGCTTGTATAGCATACTTCTCCATGGGCGCCGGGCTGGGTCAGGTGCCCATCCAGGTTGAATTCCCCCGCGACAATAGCCAGGTTGGCGGCGCCGGCACACGCGAGATTTACTACGTGCGGTACATCGATTGGTTCATCACCACACCGCTGCTACTTCTGGATCTGCTTCTCACCGCCGGTATGCCCTGGCCTAGCATCATGATTGCCCTCCTCGCGGATGAGATCATGATTGTCACGGGCCTGGTCGGCGCGCTCACAAGTACGAGCTACAAGTGGGGTTACTGGGTGTTTGGCATGTTTGCTTTCTTCTACGTCGTCTACGCCCTCGTGGTTGACGGACGAAAGCACGCTAGCGCACTCGGTGGACAGGTCAGCTCCACGTATCGCAACTGCGGTGTTCTTACCATCTTTTTGTGGTTCCTGTACCCCATCGCGTGGGGCGTTGCTGAGGGAGGCAACTTGATCCATCCCGACTCTGAGGCTGTCTTCTATGGTATTTTGGACGTCCTTGCGAAGCCTGGTTTCGGACTCCTTCTGCTGTGGGGACACAGGAACATTGATCCCACCGCTCTGGGACTTCACATTCGTGAGCCTGGTGCGCCCAAGAACCGCCCTGTCGGCAGCCACGACGGAGATCATGGACACATTGGAGGTGCGGGACCTAGCAACGGATTGTAAAATGTCTAGGTGGTCGCAATTACTGTTATGGGGAGCCGAAACGGACCCAGTCTTCAGCATAAGGAGGAGAGTGGGACGCATTGCATCTACCTATCAGGGGAGCCATGTGGTTTGGAAAAGTTCCTTCGGTCTTTGCTAATCATGGTTGGAAGGGTAACGTTTCTTATTGTTGATGGATATTGGATTGATGGGGTTCACTTGTGGGCGCTTATACGCGTTGACTTAATGTTTGGTTCATGTAATGCTCAAAGGAGTGTTGTAAGGAAATTCATTCATACCCATGATTTATTTGATCATATTTGATGTGGATGTGAGACATGGTGAAGGTTGATTTGTTGACCTGATACTGCGTGCCGAGCTACTTATCGCTGCGGCTGAGATACTCGTGAGCTTTGACGAACAGTAATACTCGTGTTCGTGTATGAGGAGGAGTAGATATGGCCTGCAGAAAAGGTTTCTCGCAAGGCATGAATGGAAAAGTGCTCAAGTCCACAAACGATTGTGATCTGTTTCACCTGTAAACTACTTACTAAACTCAGGTGAATCAAGCTTTGCGGGGTAAAAAAGCCTGGATGCGAACTTTCCTGCCGTAGTGGGCGAGGGTTCACTTTGAGAAAGGCACTCGGGCAGCGTCGGGCTCTATGATTTCCGAAGAAAGGATGGACATAATCAATATGTACTGTGTCCAGAGAAGTTGCATTTGGGATGGTGCGTCGAGTTACAATCAACACAAGAATTTTGACATTAACAAACGGGTATGTCTAGCAACTCTACAATAGACGCCGCTTTACGTAATGTAAGCCAAGGGGATACAGCGTAGCTTGATACCGTTGTCTTGTTTATGCCATCGTCTTGGAATAGTTCTAGGTGATGTACTCTGTATTTATTGTCGAGCTTATAACCTTGTCCCCTGCCAGAGAATGTCCGTGTATTCTTGTGGCTAACGGTATTACTTGGACAACCCATAGTTGGAGATATCCCATCAACTACGGACTGGCGACATTCCAAATATCTCCGTATTTTCTCTAGATTACGTCAGAACCAAAGCTTTTTGATTGAATACAGTAACGGAAAAAGGATCGGAACAAGCCCTTATGCGTCGTTACTTTAGAAACAACGCGCTTGAATCTACTGTCGCAATTCTGTAATTGATGGGACAAAAAGCAAATGACATGACGTTTGAACTTGCCTCGAATTGCAACTCACAAGGCCAGATTTCAAGATCAGTCCGTTGAATGATGTGCTAGTTGCACCGAGAAACAAAGCATCTAGAAAGCTAGGTCGTTCTTCGTCAACGGTGTGTTTTCAGACCAATACCCTCTAACAAACACATCGATATCAACGAAAGATCCCTCTAGTTGCTTTCCATTCTGGATTTAAACCTCCGCAAGGATATAATATCTAGTAAGGTAATGATAGGATCAAAACCATACACTTATCTAGGTAATACTCCCACATCTAGTCCCCGTCATGGATTTTGTGCTTCGAAATTTACATCAAAATTCATCCCCACCCAAAAGCTATCGTCCATGAAACTCAGCCCATTCTGCTCCCCAAGCTCACTAATAGAATCCGCCAGCGCAAATTGCGTGTTGAAAGCCGACTCCGACCTGCCGTTACTCAGCAACGCCTCCTGGAGCACCTGATCAGCCGCGCTGGACGCATCCCACGCGAAATCCTGGTCAATCATGTTCATCAGGGGACACAAGTTCTGCTCCAGCGTCTGCTGCGGCTGCGTAGAACTCGGCGCCGACGCGCCGTCCATGTCCCTTTCGACTACCGCCGACGCCGTCGGATTCGGGTCCTGATCCCTGCGGGCGCCTTGCTGCTGCAGAATGGAGTTTGGTATCCGCTGCGGGTACTTTTGGTACAGGTACTTGATGAGATCGCACCGCATTTTCGCGGCGGGACGCCAGGAGATGCCTAGTTCCGCTAGGACTTCGAGGCATGCTTCGATGTAGACGGTACAACACGGCCTCCCCGTATTCGCAAACTCCGGATCGGGGCTCGCGTACTGAATCAGCACCAGCGCCGCGGTAAGCGTGCAGTGCGTGGCGGAAATAGGGCTGCGCCGGAACGAGCCGTAGACCTGGCGGTATTTTTTCCCCGCGTGGCAGATTCGTTTCGCCGACTCGATGCAGAGGACCTCTGCGCGTTTGGCCGTGTCGGTTTTGAGGGCTGCGGGTGTGTCTTTGGATTTAAGGAGGAAGGGCTTGAAGAGGAGGATGCAGCAGGTGTGGTAGACCATGTGGAGGGTGTAGACTTGCGGGAGGTCGTTGTGTTTGTCGATGCGGAGGTCGGCGGGGAGTTCGTAGAGCCAAGTTTTGAGCTCGAGGGTGCAGGATTGGAGGAAAGATATTCTTTGGGGGCCTTTGTAGAGTGGTTTTGGGGCGTATCTGAGGAGCTTTTTGTTAGTTCTGTATAAGAAAGGGGGGAGATTTGTGGGATAGTTGGGTGCGTGACGTACAGAGCCAGGAGGATGTTTTCGAGGATTCGACAGAGACCTATTAGACCACGGTGTACGAGGACTTGTTTGTTGCATCGACTTATGTCGTATGAGTCGTTTGCCCCTGCTCTCATTTGTTCTGGTGTGTAAGTCGATGGGAGATGGACAGCGCCTTGAACATCCTATCTAAGTTAATACAGGGGGTCCTTTCTTACCATTGGCAAATGTAACTCGGTGACAAGAGCTTACCAAAAGACTGCAAACTCGCCCCGTGTAGATGGCCGCGAGCTTGTCGTCGCAATATAGTGCCCAGTAAATCTGTCGTCTCAGCTCTACCTCTTCATTGGACATGTGGCACGTGCCAGACAACGACGATGCGTCGAGGTTGAGTCCCATGTCCAGAGCCAATCGATTCGCCATTCCTTGATGTAACCATCCGGCAGCATCACATCCGTAAGACTTTCTGTAGTTAGCCCAACAAACTGTGATACCAGTCTCTTCCAAAACGTACCACATAGACCCCGACTAGGAGGGACATTGACTGAATCGTCGTGATGGTCGGTCGTTTCATATCATAATGCAAGAGCACTTCAGCCTTTTGAAGAAAGATTTTGCCGGCTGTATTTTGGTCTTCTGGGACGGAGCGGGTGTCGATTCTATCGGAGTAGCGTGATCCTAGAGCAAGAATGCAGTTGAGTAAACATGGGCTGAAGAAGCGGCCTTGCGTCTTCATGCTCTCCCTGAATAGCTTTTCGTCGACGACTTGACACCAGGGATTTTGATACTCAAAGAACAGGTCTATGAGCTCTGTTGTGAGATCCTCTGGGTAGACGTCTGCCTTCAGAGGGAGGATGTATCGATTTGTCTCCATGGACTTGGATGTCAACGGACTACCATGATCGTCGGACTCTGACGTAGATTCTACAGGCTTGTCAATAACCACCCCGGCCGGGGATAAGACTAACGACCCGATACGTACCACTTTGGAACTCCAAGCGACCGCTCGCTGGGCCGAAATATCGCATTTCTCCATCCTGGTCATAGTTCACCGACTCATCTAGAGAAAGAGCTCCTTCAAAGGTCGCACAGAGATCGTCAAAGGCCGAGACGCTGAGTCCAGCATTGCTACCAGTTGCTAACGTACTCGCGATGGACGGCAGTTGCGGTGCTGTCCCGGCAGCTGAGAGCTGGGCGACGGCTGCCTCAACATCGATGCTGTGGGACTGTAACACGGCTTCCAGGAGGTCGATCCGGTTTCTCAAAAGTTGCACATATGTCTTGGAAGCAGGTTTGCGACCATCCTCTTCACTCCTGTAGAGACAGTTGATGGAACGTTCGGAACAGCGGCCGCAGATGGGCCGTAGTCCGTCACACTAAAATAATTGGCACCTTTCAGTCGGTATTATGACAAACATTCAACCAGATCAACACTCGTTTGTCAATACGAGTATTACTATACGAGTATAGACTGTGCTGGTTCCCAAAGGTGTGTGGTGGGCTGATCGAGCAGAAGGAAAATATATTTCACCCACCTTTGCCCTCCGGCGCCGACACTCCTCACAGGCCTTTGACGTGTACCTGCGCTTCGGTTGGCTTGCGGCCCGCTCCGACGACGCTTGGGGCATAGCAGCGAAGGAGGAGGAGGGGGCAGCAAGAGAGAAATATGGCAAGGGTCCTATCCTAACGGCTGATATAATCCTTCTCTGAGAAAGCCCGCGGACAACTTCGATTTTGGGACACTGTGGAAAGTCGGATGCACAACGGTTGGCACTTGGTAATAGTTTCGTAGTTTCTCTTGTCCGCACGACAACACCCAAAAGACTGGTAGTCAAGGGCGGGGCCAATCACATGGACTTGAAGCAGTGGATGACTAAGGAGCGGGGGAGGAAATTATATTCCGCCCTCTGCGTCATGGCACGAGTATTTTTCACGGCTCTTGAGTTGGTTTTTGTTGCAGAGCGTCGAGGTGTACATGGTAGAAGACATGTCATAGTGGATGCAGCAATTCTTGTTCTTTGACAGGCCATCTCTCGTCTCCAAAGGCTTCCATACTATCAGTGAGGTTTTCAGGCTGTTGTAGCTGGAAGTGTACGCTTTGATCTTCTCCCCGGGTGGGGCCGCCACGGGCAGCGAATCTTGATGGAATCATACTGGCAAGAAAGAAGTAAAAGCCTGTCGGCTCTTCGTGTTGGTGAGAACGGCACGAGAAGCTTTGATTTTGAATACCTGTTGACTTCGAAAATGCAATAACAAAAATGGGATTGCCTAGGTAAGAGACATGAAGTCCCCAGTCCGAGAATAAGACCACCTCCGGCCTTGGCCCGGAGATCAGATCGCGGGAAACCCAAAATAGAAGTCAGAGAGGATCCCCGTGCGGATCAGCGCCGTGTCGGTTCATCTTATGCCTGGCCACCGACTTCTTACTCCCGTCTTGGTGGGGGAAGGATTTCAATGCTTCTTGTATCATCTGATGCTCTGATTTGTCGCCAATTTCAAATTCTCAGTACGCATGAACGATGGGTGAGCTTGAGTGAAGGATCACCGTACCTCTGATGAACCTCTAGGCTCTGCCGCATCCCTGATCCTTCAGAGCGTACCGGGCAGTCCACAACCAGACCCTTACCTTGAAGCGCATATTGTCGGCGCGGCTCAGTCAGTGACATTGATACTCACTCGCGACGCCCCGAAATCAACATTCGCTTCCACAACAATGAGGTGCCACCGTCAGCGCCATGACCGAGAGACACGGACAGACAGCGGGTCTGCGTTTTAGCGCGCGTGGAACGCACCGACGACACACCAAGCACACCCTCGGCGTAGTGAACTAGCCACAACGTCGATCATAACAACGTCTGGCCTTACGTGGACACCCAGACGGATGTTTTGAAGACTGGATTAGGGGGTCATTGATTGGTGAATTCTCGATATCTTTGGGGGGAAGACTATGCGCCTACTTGCAGAGATCCAGTACATGTAATCTCGGCCCGCGACGATCCCTCCCTGATGGCTGTCAAGCGGCTTACGCCGCAAAACGGCTTTAGTATTAAGAGCTCAGGAGGCCGGGGGGTTTTTTTTTTTCTTTTTTTAACGATGAAGCAGGCTGGGAGTATTTTGAGCCTCACCTTTTGTTCCAACTAGTCTACCATGGTTGATCTAGCAAGCGCAGGTCTCTCTTGGTTGTGGTTGGGACGAAATTAGGGGTTTGAAGGTCTCCAGTAACCTCCAAGCTTGCGCAGGTGCCAAGCAGGGCTACCGCTCGAGTGCGCAGGCCGTGTGGTTGGAATGCGGAGAGTAGTCTCCAGAGATACGCGTAACTACGACTCTTATTATGCGACAAGATGCATGTCTCGGACGAACACCTGGGTGATGGGCATGTCGCACGCTGCAGTCGGAAAGATGGTGCCTCGCGTCCAAAGCTTCGGGACCAAACGCAAACAGCGAGCCAGCACAGCTGAGCCAAGGTTAACGGGACAGGGTTTTCTGGTTGAAACATTTCCAAGAAAACATGTCCGCCGAGACATTTGTCTACTACTTTCTTCTCTCAACACAATATTTTCGATTACACCGAATAGAATCCCTCTGTCTTTCATACCAATATCAAGAATCTGTTAATCTTACTGGCGTAGAACCAGTGCCCCTCACGGACTTCTCCACGGATGCCCGCCTCCTCTTCCCCTGGGCCCCTGAAAGAACAAACAAAACCCGAGCCCGCTAGCGTGCAGCATCGAGTTCTCAGAGCGTCATGCTCCAACATTTGGCTCGGCGGGAGCACGGTCGGGGCACGGCCGTCCCGGTGCCACTTAGCCTCCCTGCCTGCGTCTCCTGCTACTCGTCTCCACGAACTATACCGCCCTGAACCGTCAGCGGCGCAAACGGTCGGTTCACCCACTTGAGGACTTGGGGGCTCCGGTGGTGGGATTCAGAGTTAAGGATGAAGAAAATATAGGGGGATAAGGGGGTGCTGACGAGGTTGCGAGGTATGGAAACCTCCAACCGTCCCAAATGGCAGAGTTTGTCGGCCTGAGCTAAGGGGAAGTAGAGACATCTATAAGAAGGTTCCTGCTGGTCTTTGGTCATCGTGCATCACCAGCCTCGCCTCTCATTACATACAACAGCCAGCAACTCAACATACTCACTTCTTCACGATACCCAATTTTCAATACCCGCCAAAATGCCTTCCACCGTCGTCTCCACTCCCGTCCCCGCCGGCGTTGACCGCCACGCCGTCCTCTCCGCCATCCACAACCACGACTTGATGGTCAAGACCCTCTGCCCGGCTCTCATCTCCTACAACCTCGAGTCCGGCTCCGTCGGCGTCGGCCAGTCCGCCACCTACTCTGTCACCGACAAGAAGCCCATCGGTCAGACCACCTACCAGCTCACCATCACCAACCTCGAGGACGGTGTCGACACCCTCGTCAACGCCAAGCCCCCCGTCGGAACCCTTGTCATCACCGGCAAGTGGCGTATCGTCAACGAGGCCGCTGGTCTCATCCTCCGCGAGGAGGTCGACATTGAGGCCAACATGCTCATGAAGAAGATGGCCAAGGGCAACGTCGAGAAGACCCACCCCGAGCAGCACGCTGCTCTCCTGGTCCAGGCTGGCAAGGCATAAATGATGTATTAAAGCGACTATACCCCACTGGCTGAGTTCATCGCCTTTGGAATCCGCTCGGTGTGATTGGCGTTTAACGGATACTGGAATCTTGTGACAAGATTACCTAACCTTATACAATAATGGGAATATGACATTTTGGGACAGTACTACAATTTCTCTCAACTCTGGCGTTGGTTTGCATCATATGCGGTCCACTTTCGTGACTTGATCGCTCCTCATGATGTACGTTGGCTACAGCTGGTTCTAAACTCAAAACAACCCCAGCATCTATGCCTTCGATGCTCCTTCCGGGACGTGAGCGACAACCTCGATCTCAACCCGCATGTCGTCCTCACCAAGTCTCGGCACTCCCACGCACGTCCAAATCGGCTTGTGGTTCGGCATCCACTTTCTAAAGTTCCTTACCATGGCCGCCAAAGCTTCGTCGTTGATTGGCACATGGTGTGAGTTGACCCGGAACACCTGTTCCCAGCCTGCTCCTCCAGCGTCCTTGAGGTTGAGATCCACATTGGCGAATGCTTGATCGATTTGGGCATTGATTTCCTTGTAAAACTCGCCCGTCTTGGGGTCTCATCCACCTGAGTCCCGTGTTAGTATGTGTTCACTAGCTTAGCACTGAGAGGACTATTGGCAACACCATCTACCTTGACCAGAGCATTCAATGCGGTCGCCAATCCTTATTGCCTGGTTGTAGCCGAAACCCTCGAGATTTCTCTGGCCTACACCTTCGTAGGAATGACACTTGAGATGAGACATGTCGTCAGTGTTTCGCGGGCCGTTAAAGATTAGGACTTTGTAGCTATGATTCAGTCGAAAGGATTTGTATTCAATGGCAATAACAATGGCATTCGGTTGTTTGACTTTCAATCCGACAGCTATTTAATAGAAAAAGGGTAGGCAAGCCATCTTGCGCGGACAATGAACCCCGACGTCATAAGATAGAGGAAACTATATTCCTTTAGATGCGGAGCACCTTAGACTATCGTAGCACCTGACTCGAGCCGATCCGATATTGCGGGGCTTTTCCGAGTAGAGATATCTGACTTCGGAACATATCTTCCTTGGCAGCTTTATGATAACTTCAGTCAGCCCACTCTCATAATCTCATTATCATGATTGTCAAAGACGATTACCAATTTCATGATATTACGCGCAAGCAGACGATAACGCGTCACTCTTTGAATGCACGTGGTCTCTAGACTTTGGACTGAAACGGCAGACTGACAGTAGAATATCACTGAACCACGCACGGGATTTAACTAACAGAACCTATCCGTTTCCAAGTTCTCTTTTCAGAAGACAAATAGTTTTCTTCTTCTGTATTTCGTCCTACTCTTAAATACACGGCTTTTTTTTGATGATGGAGGGTTGAACCTCGCCTGAACAAAAATGACCAAAATACACTGGTTGAAGAATGTGGTCGAATCAGAGCTAACAAAAGAACGATGGAAATCATGAAATCGAACACGAAACCAAAAGAAAATGTCGAAAATCAAAGGCAGATCAAGCCATGTCAAAAGGAAATCAGAGACAGACGACCTTGGGGTCTCCGTCCACACACCAGCGTCACCTTCAAAGCAGAAATACCCCTCACCGGACACACTGCTGTTTCCCGTTTCTTCACTCGCTCACTTATTCACTCGCCCTTTCCAAGCAGAACCAAGTTGGCAACATTCATCGCCGCCATAATGACCCAAACCAGGACCGCAAAGCCGGCAGTATACCACGAATTCGCCATCTTAACAGTCCCATCCGCAGGCGCCGTCGCAGACTCTTCTTCGTCGTTGCCGCCGCCGCCCCCGATCCTGAATCGAGCGCCGCCGTCCGGCCCATCCCGGACAGTCATAAACTTATCCCTACAGGTGAAGTAAATCAACGGCGCCGTAACAAACGGCAAGACAACACTAAGCACCACCTGCGAAGCATTCAGTGCCTCGCTGACGCCCTTCCGCCCCACGGCGCCAGCAATCACAATACTCGGCGTGACGCTGATACTGCGCGTCGCCAGACGTCTCAGCCAAGGACGGACTTTCCAGTTCAACGCGCCCTCGCTGACCATCTGCCCGGCAATAGTACACACGATCCCCGCCGAGATGCCAGAGAGAAGCAGCGCGAGAGCAAAGATGGTGCCCGCCGCCTTGGAAATCGAGTCCGTGAGGAGCTGGTGGATGCTAAAGATGTCCGCGTCCGGTGCCTCGGGGTTCCCGTACAAGGAAACGCCCGCGACGATGAGGATGGCCGAGTTGACGAATAGGGCAAAAGTGAAGAGCGAGATGCTCAACTCGGCGGTCGAGGTTTTGAGGGAGTGCTTGATTGCTTTGGCGGAGGGGACGTAGTAGCCTTTGTCGATGCTGTCGCCGTTGAGGTCGACTTCGTCCATTTCGGGGGGCAGGAGGTTGTGTTTTGTGTCGTATTCTCGGAGGCGGGCTTGGACGATGCCGGAGCCGAGGTAGAGGCTGTGCGGCATGACTGTTGCGCCTAGGATGCCGCAGGCTTGGTATAAGCTGCGTGCGGTTAGATATCTGAAGCTGCTAGTGTGAGGAAGGGAAAGACGAGGAGGAGATTACCCTTGCGACTCAACCACGGCACGCGATGGCAGATAGCCCTTAAAGACTTCTCCCACCGGTGTATCCTTGATGAGCGAGAGCTGGATACAGAAGCAGACAACCACCGCCAGGACCAGACCGATGATGAAGTACTCAAAGATTCGCAGGCCTCTCATGGATCCGTGGGGTCGGTAAAAGATGAGAATGATCATGACGTCCAGGATGGAGATGGCGCATCCTGCTACCAGAGGGATAGCCGGCACAAGGAGATTCAGACCAATTGCGAAGCCAATCACCTATAAGCGAAGTCCTTTAGTATCGGAAAACAGTGCGACTCGAAATGGAGGCCTAGCAGTCGTGGCAACTCACCTCAGCAATGTCCGTCGCAATGATGGCAACCTCTGCAAACACGTAGAGAACGTAGTTCATCCATCGTGGTAGGAAAGCCCGGCACGCTTCGGCCAGGTTGAGCCCGGTGACGGTGCCGAGCTTGATACACAGGCTCTGGAGAAAGATTGCAAAGAGGTTGGACAAGAGAACGACAAAGAGCAATCTGAAACGGTAGCTTGCTCCTGCTGCAACGTCTGTTGAGTAGTTTCCGGGGTCAACTGTGAAAAGATGAGGACGGATGTTAGTCAAAATCCACTTCCTTCTGCGGGTGTTTACGAAGGAAAGAAAGCAAGTAAGTAAGGAATCTCACTATATGCAACAGCAATCATGAACCCGGGCCCAATGAACGAGCCAAATTTCACAATGGCGTCTTTAACACGACCATACAAGGTCCGATGAGTCTTGGGCGTGTCGCCTCTGTCGCCGGGAGGAAGTTGACGTGAGTGAAGGGTAGGGAGAGGGGTCGCGAGGACCTCCTCTCCCTCGGGTAGACCAAGCCCATCAGACTTGGTCGTCGCGGCCGCAGCTGCAGCCGCGGGACCGGAGCCGCCGCCGCCGCCTTTGCCCCAGTCCACATCGTAAGACCGCGATCCTATATTACCGTCGCCCGTCCCTGAGTCCCCCAGCGAGAGACCCTTATCATCCTCCCCCGGCTCCAGGGCCCTGGCGTTGACGATCCCGTTGAGGTCTTCGTTGGTGGTCAAGTCATTGGATAGAGCGTTCGGGCTCTGGTTGTAGCCCTCCCCTTCGTAGGGCTCGTCTGTGCGAGATGGACGATTCATTGTTTTCGCTGTATTGTAGTTTTCGCGAAGCCGAAGGAAAAGGACGGGGTGTGCATGACTTCATGACACGCGCGTTTGTCGTCAAATCTAGGGTTGTCGGCTAAACGGCTACTCAAAACCCATGACTAATCACAAGACAACACCTAGCGGGCTCGTCTAGTTTAACGTCGGCTATTGTTGCCATTATCTACAAAGATGCATCGAAAATGGTGCTCGACTAATTTTCTATAGACACTCGTTGTTTTTTGATATCAGAAGGCGCTGTGAGGTGAAATAAAGGTTGTTTCCGAATACGGCAAGTAAGCTGTGCAGTCCACTATGCCAAGCAAACTGGAGAACTCAAGGTTGCATTTCAGCCCAAGACCAGAGGCTCGGGATTTTACAACGCATATTTGTGAATTTTTCATATCCTTCATCTCTACAGAGGAAGCTCCCTAGTTTTGAATATTTGGAAAATCTGCAGCTTCAAGAATTATCGAGGACATACCGGATGGTGAGCATTGGCGTGAATGTCGATCTGCCAACTTCCATGCGATTTGACAACTAGGAAGTTAGATCACGCCGGGTAAATCTTGAGAAACAACCAACAAGCAATGGATAAGATGCATCATTGTGTCTCTGTATACACTGATTCGACGGAGACTTGGCCCGCCTCAGTGTACTCACAGAATCTTCCGCAAAGCACTCTGCCATGGAATCATGGATCGCAGAACTGGTTTGATAGAGATGAGCTTCTTAAGCACACAATGTCCGAAGCATGAGCGAGCTTCGTGCGAATGGATAATTACTGGACTCTGAAACGCCACTCTTAGATAAGTGATGAAATCACTCCCTTTCGCAGACTAAGTCATATGTTCCGTTCAACAAGCCGTGCCATACGCAAGCCAGAAGTGATTGTGTGAGTCCTCAAGTCTCTCGAGACTAATATGTCATAAACGGGCCCAAGAGACGTGTACCAGTTCGTATGAGTGACTCTAGTCATCAAAGAAAAAGCACTCGCATCCAATTCAGTTGTCTCGACGCCAAGTGCAAGAAGCTCGGGTTCAATGGGTGAGTTGTGACGGCAATGATCTCTAATACATGGCAGCCTCGTTGTGGTCCAAGAGTACATTCTGTTTCTTTCGCTGGGGGGCATATCTGTCAACAGTGAAAATACAGAATTCAATAGCGCCAATGCAGATATGACCTGATGGGCTTCCGAAAATATTAATTGCCACGGGGCGAAAGGGGCACCGCAGATAACTCTCGCCGAGACAGCTACATCGAGGCCCCCCCTCTAGATGAATATTGCAACATGGTAGATGATAATGCCTTTTCTAGTCATCGAAAGGATGCAAGTCGGGGGTACGCAAAGCAGCGTGGGAATCATATTATTGAATTGCCATGATCAGACAAATGAATGTGCGTGATATGTTCTCAGCCTGTGGGCGATGAAGGACTAGCATGCCTAAAGTTGCATTTTGTCAATACCTGTGTTCTGTAGTCACCAATTAGCTCCCCTCCTTGTTTGGCAACAGCCCGTCATCTCAACAGACCCAAATCTCATTCCAGAATCCTTCACACCTGACGAGCCCTCCCAAACCAAAATCTTGCGCTCAACTCCCAAGAATCTAGTCAGCAGCCACAGCGCGCGCCTCTGCCACAACCCCGCGCCCCGGAGCCGATCATAGCTCCCGTAAGGCCGATCATTCCCAACATGTCGTCAGCTTCCACCATCCCACCACCCACAAATCAACACCTCTCTGCCTCATTCTTGAGACTCATTCGATCTTTGGGCGACTAGAGTCGCCAATAGCAGCCTACTTCGAACACATCTCTCCGACTTTTGACGTATGTCTCTTCCTCTGTAGTCGGGCTCCCAATCATCCAACCGCAAAAGGTCTTTGACTAGCTCATGCCGATCCATAAGCTCAGTGGGAGTCTCGTGTAACGACCCGTCGCAAAACGTCGCGCTTGTATGGCTTCGTGCAAATATCGTAAACCTTTCAACCCGTTCTGGAGCGTTTTGACGAATTATCGCTGGAAATACTTAGAATCGAGCCTCATTCGGCGGAATCTTTTCCCACGTGCAACCTTCTACCATAATACGAGTCGATGGTGGGTGTTGTGAGCGACATCGGTAATCGGTGGCAAATGACGTCGGCGTGCTTTCGTTCTGCTCGGAAGCTGAGGAGGGATCATCGTGTGGCGCAGGTTAACCACCACAAATTTCGCAGACCGCGACCCATGCGCAGCTGTCAAGTAGGTATTGGACATTGTCAATTGTGCAAAATGTGGTCGAGGTTGAAAGTTCTCAATCGGATAGCTCCGACGTGGTTGCGGAAGCCAGGCTGATGCGGATGGATGCAAAATATTCCTTTGGTCAATTCGAGGTCGACGCCTCTCCCCCGCCTATGGCGAGGTGTATAAACAGTATGCGAACGTAATCCAAAAGACCGTAGGCCTGTACCAAAAACCTGAAACGCCTGATGCTGTCCTATGCCCAATATGTCATTTGATGGTTTGTCGAAACCCCCAATGATGATGATGATCGTTAGTGTACAAGTCGCGAGCCGATGCAAATTTTTTTCCCCTCCAAATACCGTGACCGTGCCGTAAAGCCATAAACGAGTTCAGAATAACGCTGTAGGCCATTTCGGCCACAAGGGGGGGTATCATGCCCTTCGCGGGCGGTGTCCGATTAGGTAGTGTAGTGAGTGCTCAAAGAGCATTCTATAGGGGTAGTTGTTCCTGAATGGCGTCAGGGTGCGCGTCCCCCAGCGCATGGGGTTGCGATCGACCTATCATGGGTGGCCGTGTTGTCGCGTGCCGAGTGCGAGTTGGTGTTTATGTGGTGCAATCTGTATCCTCCTCTTCAATCCAAGTTTACTCGTGGAATCCTTACTTCTTGCCCTTGCTTGGTGCGGCAGTGATTTTGCTCGTGGTCATGAGGTCGCCAATGTATTTTTGGAGGAACTTGTTGTTGTTATCAAGCTTGTCGTGTTCTTCTCTGACGGCCTCGATGCGGTTGAAGATGGTCAACAGCGAGTCTTGCAAAGCCTTTGCGTGTCTGTAGAGAGATATGCTGTTAGTGGTGGGAACGTCACAGGGTGGCATGGGCTTTTGTTTACCTCTTGAGTTCTTCCCGCGCTTCCCTTCCAAGTGCTTCGATGTCTTCACTGGTCCTCCGTGGGCTCATAGCCCTCACGTCGTCCGGTCCAAACTCTGCATCTACTGGGCCCACTGCTGAGCTGTCCCGGGGTACCACCAATGGCCCGCTGCTCTTTCTGCTAGGCAACCGAGGTCGGATAGGAGTTGGCTGGTGAATGTGGTGCTCGTCGTGTTCGTGATCGACCGAAGAGGAAGACGAGCTCGATTGGGACCGCTCGATATGAGGAGGAAGATGCGACTGTTCGCTGAACTGTGCTTGGTGTTCGTTGTCCATGTTGGCAACTTGGACGAGTTGACTACCGTAGTTGTGCTTTGAAATGTTGAGTGTCGGTGAGAGTAGTGTGCGAGATTGCTGGCGGCTAGGGACGATGTGGATTGATTCGATTGCCGAGGTGCAGGAAAAATTGGCTGCTGAGGAGAGAAGAGGGCGGCTCAAAAGGCAAATATGGTTTGCAATGGATGCAACTTCGTCACCAGGCTCGATTTGAGAAACGGGGTCTTGCCACCTTGTAAAGCAGGGTCAAGGCTCTCTGGAGCTGGCTCACGGTGGCGGAGGAGTCGAGGATGGCGGCGGAAAGAGTCAGGTGGTTGCAAAGGTGGTATTAGTAGCGGTGATGGCGGCGGGTGGTGGTGTATATGGGGGCGTGGGTTATTATGGAATGTAGGGGTATTGGTGGTTGTATTCCGGAAGCAAGTAGGGTCCTACCGGTCTCGTAGACAGGGACGGAGCCGCCGGCGGGAGGAGGGAAGAAGAGCAGATGAAAAGGAATAAGCCGAGTCGAGCAAAGGGGAAGAGGGAAAAAAAAAAAAAAGGCGTGGTGGGCCGCAACGGGTAGTGTATGACTATGAATGGGGGGAGACGAGGTCTCGTGGGTGTGGGTGGGTTTTTGGGCAGCCTCTTCCTTTTTTTCCTTTTTTTTTTTTTCTTGCGCTCAATTTTCCCTCTTCCTTGTTACTTTGTCTTTTGGGGGGCGTATGGGTTCTTGGAAGAAGTTCGTCTCGCGCCGATTACTTCTCTTTTGCTGCTCCTTGAAGGTGGGGGTCGAATGGCAATCGGAATTTGAGGAGCGGGAGAAAAGAGAATAGAGACCCAGAGAATAGGTGACTGAGAGTGGGAATGTCGTGGGAGTAATACGGGATTGCGACGGTAGGGAAGACCGAGCGAGGGAACGGAGCGATGAGCACCCGTATGTATGTATGTATGTACTCGGTAGCGTGCGGTTGCGTCGACGGCCGTGGTAGCTGTACAATGGAATGCGACCTGTGGGATTGGTAGAAAAAAGAGAGGTGACAGGGTCGCAAATAGCTGGATTGGCTTGGGTGGGGTTTTGGTTCAGACGTTGACGTTTACAGGCGGCCAGGTTGTCGCGATCTGCGGTACTCAGGACCAGTTGCAAAGACTGGGATGCCCTCTTTGGCCTTTTTGGTTGGATTGTGGTGACTTTGTGGTGTCGATCGGATTAGGGCCCCCCTTGCCAAACTCCCACCCAACGTCGTAGGAGTCGAGGATTGAGTCTGCGGCAAAGGTAGAACGGGGGTGTCGGGGGCTTGGGAAGCGTGGTGTGCGTGGGCGCCTTGAGTATGTACTGCTGGGTGTGCCGGGGGGTGATGATGGTAGAGAGTGACAATGGACACGACAGGGGTGTGGATGAGAGGGACCGCAGCGACAGGGACGGGGACAGCATAGGTCCAAAGGCATGCGTAAGTTGTAACTGGTTGTTATTCGTAGAGTGGCCCGGTCAGGCTGAAGCGGTGTGGAGAAGGATGATGTTATCGCAACCGTTTTGTCGCCGTGCGTGTGTCGTCGGTTGTTTTGCCTCTGCAACTCTTTTCTCTTGGGAGAGCTGGGCTTTGCTTGTTTTCCGAGAGTTATTGCGTAAGGTAGCTGGATGTGTCCGTTATGCCGTCCGGCTTGGACGGTATTCTATAATTCGCAGATTCGGCTGGTCGGTGCGGTGCGAGCTGCAACGAATTCGAGCATGCTACTATGCTAGGTGGCTAAGTAGTTAGCTACTATGTAGTGGCCGGAAAGCTGAGAGTTGGGAGATGCAGCTGAGGGCCGTGATCCTGTGTTCCTGTATCGAAGCACAGTGTGGGTTTCGCTAGCCATGTAGGAATTGTATGCCATGAGTTCGCACTAACTAACGCTTCCTGGTGTGCGAGGGAGCGGCGGCATGGACGGCTCCCGTGTGATGAAAGGTCGACCGCCGAGTCCAGCGGAACTACCGGAGGGTCGAATCGGAGATCGTGAGGGCAAGCCGCAACACTGCTCCGGCGTCACAGAGTCCAGTGATGCCTATGATAGATCTTGAGCGTGATCTAGTCCTTGACACTGCTGTAAATGCAGGCGGCTATTTCTCAAAGTGGTGAACGTCTCAGGCGGGGTGGCTGGTGAGTCGTGGACCGAACTGAGATAGGGCTCTCTCGCACTCTCTCACATTCTGCCGTATGCAATCAGGAAGGACGGTGACTGTGGTCTTGGACCATGTAAGGTAGTCTGATGTTCCAACTGAAGACTCAGAAGCTGGAGTGTGAAGACACGGAGAGAGCCGATTGTTGATGGTTTGGATTGAAAACAGGTGATGCTTGAGCGCTTGAACCAGCCATACACCCATGGAAACAGAAACGCGCCGAGCAGAAATAGTGCAATGGGTAATTAGTGCGCAGCGGGGTGGCACGGCCTGGTTGGAATTCAAGATTGACGACAACCTCAAGAGGACGACGGCGTGTTTGTGATTGTTTGCGCCTGAGACAGATGAGACTGATGAGAGGGGAAGGGCGGTACGTACCGCATAAGGTAGCCATGGTCAGCGGTCATTGGTCACTGGTCAATGGTCACTGGACTGGGCTGTTGCTAAAAGCGTCCAAGTGCCCGGTTAGAATGGAAGGAAGCCTTCGGGGGGGCAAGTTGCAACGATGAGGCAAGCACGCAAGGAACCGCGCAAAAGATGGGGAAAGCAAGGAAAGACCTGACGTGGGAAAAAAACAGGGAGGCTACCGCTTTCACCGAGAAAGTGTGAGTACGTACCTCGGGCCTTTCCTTCGAACTCGAGGAAAGTATCCCCGTACCGTACCGGCGGGTCCTTTAATTCGGTGTCCCTGAGTCCCTGACCCTGCGACCTGCGTGCGCACCAAGACAAGCTGCAAATTTGGGAACTGCGGCCTGCCCTGGGAAGTACTTTCTTGACCACTTGACCTGAGGCATTCTTTTTCTGCCCACATGTCACGCTGGCCTTCCCCACATATTGTGACGTTGGTCGGGCATGTCAGCGCCTTGGTACGTACTGGAAGACATATGATCCTCTACGGATAGATACGTACTCTCTATGGATAAGTTTTTTACGGTCTCCCTTCCGTTGCCTTCTCTCGGGCTTCCACTTCCCGTCCCGTAGCCAATTGTAATTTGCTGGGTGTCACCGTGCCACACCGGACGAGCTTCCGTTCTTCTCATTCCTCATCCTCGACCTCTCCTTCCATCCTGATTACTCGTACCTACTCTCCCAGGCCACCTCCCTCTCCTTCCTGAAGGCATCTGCCTCTTTCACGATGCTTCCACAAATCCATTGTCCGCACCTGCCAACTGCCACGACTGCCTGTTATTTGCAATTTCCTCTGGCTCACACTAGTGGGGTGCGACGAGACACTAAGGCAGGTGCGGAGTCTTGCCGACGTCGCTCCATGTGGCATGCGTCTCGCTGAGAATGTTCAAACTTCAGACTCCATCCAACTTTTCCCCATTGCCCATCTCCTTTGCTCTCTTTTCCCATATCATACCAGCACGATAGTGTACCTCTACGGATCAAAATGTGCCAGTTCACAAATGCCACCCCTCATCTCCGTCGCTCCCTCTTGAGTCTTGACTCCTTGAGTCCTAGCACTGCTGTGTGACCGTTAATGCCGCCGATCCGCTATACTGCTGCGTACTCCTGCTTTTCTTCTTCTCGGCATCATGCAACTGGCCACCACCTGCGCCGAGCAATTCAAAAGAAACCTCCAATGGAGGAAGGAAAGCAACGGCTTGCCGAGATACTTTACAGATTCAACGTCAAATGTCACCACTTACAGGCACTGACACCTGCTACCCGCCTGTACAAAAGGGTAGTATAGATAGGTATCAAGACTTGTCTTCCCTGACGCATCCCAGAGACCCTGGATCTCTAATTAACCAACCCAACGACGTGCTACAAGGACTACATAGCACACCTACTCCTACGCTGTGGCTCTACACCCGCCGCTCGCGTCTTGTAGGATCAGGTATGTGAGAACTTCGAAGACGGATAAATGGATAATACGGAGTACTCCGTAAGAAAAGCATCAGTACCTACGGAACTTACAGCATGCACATCTGCCCGTCGACGCAAGTAGGGATACTTCAGACTCTCCGCCGTTGAACCCCTGCTGGCCCAAATTGGCTGATCAGCGCCTATGACGCCATACCCTCCAAGGTCAAGACTGACACCCCCGATCTCCACCATCCACGACAGGAACTCGAGTTGGGCTACGGATACGGATACCTATTCATCGATTCAATCCACTGTCTGAATACTCCGTACACAGAGGATTGTCTGCCGCCAAGCTCAACGCTTGACTTCTCACTGGCGCGCAAACCTCCCCGCCGTCCACTCCCGGCAGACAGCAGCCGGTTTGGCGGCGTTGGCGCCATCCACCCGCCCCCGTCTTGACTCTTGAGTCTTGAGTTTTCACTGCCAGGAGACAAGCGGTTATAATCATGATTTCGTCTTCCTGACTGTCCGCCAGTTGGGCCGATGAGGCGTAGCTGCTCGACTGCTCACTCAACAAGAACTCAAGAACTTCACTAGGGACCGCGCTTAATATCCCTAGGTATCCGTACGAAGTTCAAAGTATACGAACGGATACACCACGCTACGAGTCGTCCAGGGCATCGAGGGCGGCAGGTCGCGAGCGAGGTGGGGGTTTACGGTCCCTTTTTCCTCTCACGATGGAGCAACCGTCCCGCTCTCAACCGTTTCCTCCCAACCCTGATCCTCCCGTTTCTCGTGTCACGCGGCCAAGACGACGAGAGACTCGCACCCGTACCAAAATGTCGTGACAATGACATGACGAGAAGAGAATTTCTTTTCATCGCCAGCGACACCCTCCTCGATCCTCACGTCACCAATCCCGCAGGACCGGGAACCCAAACTGCGACTACACGGCTTTGGGCATCCACGATGCTTATTCCAAGACACTGACCAACAACATCAGCAGCCGCCAGCGGTCAAACCCACGATGCCACTCTGTCACATTTCGGGATACCGCTGTCCGCAAAGATGACAGGATCCCTTCCCTCCCACTATGGCAGGCCCCCAAAACTCAGTCGTCCAGTAACTCCCCACCCACCCAGGACCCTCTCGGCCCCGTTCCTACATTAGAACAACCGCCCGACCCAAGTAATATTCAGCGCGACGTTGTACAGGATGTATACTAGTTGTTGCAGTTGCACACTACATTAGCTTGGCCAGCGCCACGGGTCCGACTAGGCTGAGATCTCGGAAGGCTTTTTCTTCTCTCGCTTCGCTTCTATCAGGGCCACCTTGTTCTCCTTTGCACTAGTCCCCTCCCTGCTCTCTAGAGTCTGCGCAGTACGGATACAGTACGGAGGACGATAGTCTTCAGATACGTTTTGCCTTTTCTTCTCCCCAAACCGTCAAAGAGTTCGCCCGTACGGATCTTGGCTCTTGCGCTCCCCTCAAACACACACAAGATCGGGGGTTTGAACCCTCCCCGAGGACCCCTCCCGCAGTTTGCCTTAGCTATGACGCGGTTGCTGGCGACTGAGAAGACAACCGACGACTGCTCCCCCCATGGATTCTGGCATTCTGCCCGTCTGCGCCTCCAAGAATGATCCCGGCGCCACAGCCGTCGCATCTTACAGGCTGTGAACTCTCGTCCACCACCAGGAAACCTGACATACCGAGAGGGGCCCCTCGGACAAGGTACCCTGGAGCCCCTGGCATCGGCCGAGTGATGTCATCGGATCAGCGGCCGAAACTTGTCTCTCATTTCATCAGCCTCTCAGATCGTTTGCTTCGTTCCCTCAATTTTGCCTCTCGCCATGCAGCAACTGGCAGCCTGTCTCCCTGCACCACTCCGACAAACCACGAGTCAATCCTTCTGCCCATCTGTAGCTGTCATTCAACACCACGTCTTTCGGTCTCTTCAGGCGTGTCACCGTGGATTCCGACTGTCTCTCATGCTTCCCACCGGCAGCCGTTTCACCGTTTCAACCACACGTCGACCTTCTGAAGCAGAGGATGCATACACGCAGTATCTGCATCGGTATTCGTAGGCATTCACAACCACGGCTAACCCTCAAGCCCGTGGGCGGCGAATGGCTGCTCTCAAACGCTTCTCTCACATGGTTCAACCTCTCAGCGGGGGCTAGCTGAACACCTTGCTTGGTACTGACTTTATAGGAGATGATTCGCACAAATGAACCACCAGAAACACGCTTTCTCTCAGGCTTATGGTTGAAATCCTCCGTTGGTCGAAGCTAAGAGCAGATCTCCCTATTCGCTAAGCTGCCACCGTTGGTGAGGAGCAGATCATCATCGTCTGCCCCCCGTTTTCTCCGTTGTTTTTCGACACTCACGTCCCAAACAGTCATGTACACCGGGCATGGTGAACGGACGGATCATCATTGCGTCCCGTGCATATCGTCAGGCGGTCTGACTCTCCCAGCAATAGCATCGTGTGTTGGCGATGGGCTAACCAATGTATGTCCAATGGTAGGATGAACGACGGTTCCACTTGCGAAATCCCCCAAATCCACTTCTCCATCGCACAACCTTTGAGTTATCTCCATCCGTCCATTCTTGACTATTCCAACAAACGCGGCCAAGCATCCGGTTTTTTGCTCAACGCACAGCCTGCCGTGTTGCAACCTCGTCTAGCATTCCCCGGCACCAGGCCAACATCTCTCCCGTGCTCAGTTTCCGAAATTAACATCTTGCCCGACTGGGAATACCTAACTCAACAAGGACGTACCCGTATCAACTTCCTGCAAGCCACCCGGCGATGGCTCCGAAAAGCAGGAATGTGAGCATGGCATTTCGCAAAAGCCCAAGGTCTACGAAATTTTCCACCATCTTCCAGGCTCGTACAGTGTTAGCGCACCGGTTTCTCACAATGTTTCCGTCTTCCCTGTCATCTGGAGAGGATCCTTCCCTTCCCTTTCCAGCCTTTTGCCAAATCAGTGTCCCTCCTCCCCTTTCCCCTCCTCAGATTCCGAACGAGGTAATGGCAACAAGCGATCGGCGGTGCCCAGCATGAAGAACAGCAAAGCGACGATCCCACAATAAGCCCGACTCAGCCGATCGTCTCCGGCCAATGACATTCCCGGTATGGGGATCGTCATCAAAAGGGAAAATCCAAGGGGTGGTTGTCAGTGCTGCACTCTGCCTTGTCTGCATGGACGGTTCAGGTTCCGGAGGGATGCTGTTGCAACGCTACAACCTCGCTCGCACTGCCATGCCCTATCATGAAGCCTACTCACATCTCATCAGCAGAGGATATCAGGAACAGAGACATCTCCTCTCTCACTCACTCACGGTTATTCGACAGAAGAGCTTCTATTACCCTCTCATTCGCATGTCCCACCGCCAGACCAACACCGAACACGCCGCTCTGCCCCGCCCCTAAGCCGGGGAGAGACTCGGGATATCCTACGGAGTACGGACCACGGCAATATGGTGGTGGGATCATGGCCGTTCCTCTTGCCGCCCACCCGTGTCAGCGGCTTCCCTGCATTATCGTGTGTGCCATGTTTCGTCCCCCCCCCCCGCGCAGGTCCCCTTATTACACGCTTCTATTAATTGTTCCCCTTCTTCCAAGTTCTCAGCGACTCTCAGACAACACCATATCATCCCAAATAGACATCCGTGGTTCCTGGCTCTTCTCCGCCATACGTGTTGGGATTGGGTACATCGTACAGCACATACCACATAACATGCAAGTCGCGCCCCGGACGGCATGAATGCCGGGGCCACGGAACGGGTCAGCTGAGACCGGACGGCGACTTCCTATGACCGTAGACGCGCAATCTCCCTTGTTTCTTGATTCTCTTTTTTCCCCGCCCCGCCGGGACCAACGCCCAGGTTGACGACTTGCGAGTTGGTTCCCAAAAAGCTTGCTGCCCAGCGGCGGCGGCGGAGGGAGGAGGCGGGCGGCGATTTCGTCGTGCGAGTGACCCCGTTTCTTGTGTTACCGTCGTCACGCTGTTGACGGCCTTTTGCCATCCAGTGCCGTGGCGCCGCGTTTTTGCTTCGTATGTAGCTTTGCTTCTTTCGGATCTTTTTCTTTGCCACGAGGTAAGTGGGAGTGAGTAAGTTTGGCGTTTCTATCCCGTCAAGGGACGTCCTAGTGTCCAACCTCGGATCGTGACCAACTCGACTTCCCAATGCTCCCCCACCAACGACGTGTATGTGCTCGCCGCTTCTCGCTGCCCAGAGGGATCCTTTTCTCGGCGATCCGGGGGCGGCAAAGATATCATCTGCATCTCACGTGTGCAAATACCTGGTGTTCCTCGGAAGCCGTCCGGGATTTCCCTGAACCGGACCACAGAAATACCTGGTTGGCAGATCCTGTCGGCAGAAACGTCCGATTATTTGCCAAAGAAATGAATCCCGAGAGAAAACGCGTTGAAAGGTTTTGGCGTTGCGTGTGATTCGCGTTGACTCCGCGTACACATGGAGAAACAAAGAAACTGAGAAATTTTCTTCGATAGAGGTACAATCCCATAGACTCCACGTGGGAATTTTCCAGGTATTGGGAGTATCGGCAAGCTAAGATTTCGACTTACCCCTCTCAACTTTCTCAATGGGTTCCCCGAATTCAACCCTTGGTCCCCTCTCGACGGCGAGTAGTAAAAGTTTATCGCAAGTTTTGCAAAATTATAACGGGCCAGCTCGTATGGATCTTCCCGGTTTGTGGAATGGGGGGGGAAACCTAGTATCAAGTCGTAAAGTGCAACGTCGAGACAGCCCTTCCAAGTTCCAACGTGGTAACGGGTCGTAAAAAAGCTTGACTCAGCTGAGCCTCTGAGCCCAAAGCTGGTGGCACGGGTGAGTAAAAAGAAACAAAGCAATTTAGCAGCTTCCCCATAACTGTAGTATTCTCTCTTTCCGGAGGATTTTGTCGTCCAGGTGGTTCCTTGGGAGTTGGATGATACGGGGTTACCAAGTTTGACTCCCAGCTTATTCCCATCACCCCCAAATATGCAGAGCGAAACTTTACGATTGTTGTAGGCAACGATCTTCCTACCTCTGGAGAAAACGTCAACGGCGTCGCGGGTGAAGCCCCTTCAAACGCGAGATATGGATTATTTCTATTCTGCGCATATCGCGGCTGGTTTTCTTCTGATGGTGTCATCGTTCGTGGGCTGTGCTTGTGGATAGGCTTCGTTTGGTTGGTGTATGGCTGAGCTGGTTGAGCTGATCGTCGGCATCTAAGTTGCCTCCCACATTGATACATGAACACATGTCACGAGTGTGGGATAAGCGCGCGGGTTTCAAGTTTTATCGTTTTAAGCTGGTTGGGGAGAGTTTGTGGCAGAGTTTCCACTCTGAGACGAGATTAAGACTGCCCAGGTTCGGGGAGAATAGGGGAACATTATTCGCGATGATGGCATGGCATATCCCTCTTGCCCTCTCATCCTTCCAACGGAGCAGGGTGGGATAAGTGAGATTTGTTGTCGAAGATGGATAGAAGGAAAAGGCTAAATGGGTTGAATCGGTGTCATCCTATGACGACTACACTCCGTCTACATGGTTTGGACAAAGGGGTCCTCAAGGGTCCGATGCTGGGGTCTTACGAGAGGATGAATGTTTTTGGTTTGAGATTGTTGGAGGGATCATGCTGACTCTTTTGGGGTTATTTACACTTTTGGCCTGCGTATTGCATGTACAAATCTGTGCGTGTATTCCGCTTGGCGAGCTCATAGACGTACTAACTGTGTATGCGTATCTGATGGGAAGAGGGAAAGTCAATTCTGCACCGGCGGACTCAACTCCTAGGTTTTCTTGAAGAAGGGGGTTGTCGAAGCGCTATTGGTTCGAGGGTTTTCCCCATCCAAGGATTGCGTGTGGTTGTCCCGGGTTTGGGACGGAGTTGGAGATATTGCGTGATGGTTTGGTGATTTGGCACTTGCTGGTTTGAGGTTTACGAGGATTTGACGATTTGTTATCGATGATGACGAGAACGAGGGGAGGGAGACCTTTTGCAAACTAGCGGGCATGTTGGACCCTGACGAACGGTATGAGGTGTCTTGGCTGAACTTAAAAAGTGTCAGTGTTGGTCTGTTCCAGCAACACTTGTAAGTGGTCGGAGTAATGGACGCTGTGATCCCTTGGCTAGTTGTGCAGCATTGCAATGTAATGCAGGTGAACTAATCGGAGGTTTGAGGGACAAGACCGAATCTCTTTATTTCATCTAGTAAAACCAGAATAACAGGCATTCATCTCTCCCGCCATGGAAGTCTTGATATCTCATCTTGACTTTTGTCTCCAAGGTGGCTGAGATTTTACGAATAGGCTTCAGTACGCGTGATAACAGGTCATCTACAGATTCGTATGGCCTTTGTTGTACAAAAACGGAACCGTAATTGCCAGCCCACAATTACGCCTTATTTATCACAGCCTTTTATAAGGTCTGTGACTTTTTCATGTATCAAATGCGCTGGGTATTCACTTGGATTTAAAATTCGTAGCAGCCTATTCATAATCTTCTCTTACTAAACAAATAATCACAGCATCATCGTTTCAGGAATACTGCGATCAACTCCCAACTTATACGTACAAAGCACCGTTGTCTAGGCTGAGACTTTGAGGACCATGCTTCAAGCCCACATATTTATAGACATTCTCATGTTTTGGTTGCTACCCCTAAAGGCTGAAGCAAGTGTCTGTGGGTTTGAGGTTCCCTGAAGCATTGTTGATAAAAATGGTCTTAGATTGCCGAGAACCACAGAAGTTACGAGAGCTTATCATGCTACCTCTTGAGAGTCATAACTATCCCGAAAAGACAATTTCTGTTTCCGGGCCCAGAGTTGCGAGATCGCGCAACATGCAATGACTTGATGGCCACCACAAAGTTCGTATCGGTTTCCGGTGTTTAGATCCCAAGTTGCAGATAGCGGAAGATGAGCTGTGAAACAAAGCTCATATTCGACGATGTCTCCAATTATTGAGAAGCATATGTAAATTGATCAACAAGAAGTTCGGCTTTGATTGGTCAACTGAGTACTGTTGCTTCGAGTTGCTCAATGTCTACTGCCTACGTAGCCCAGGGGTAATTGAAAATGATCATAGATCCTAGTATAGGCAATCGCAGAAAATCCTTTGGAAAAGTCGTTTTAAGTCATTTTTTCCCTGAAGTGAAAGTGAGGATTGTCTCAAGGATCCAACCGGGCTAGTTAAGGGGTTGTCTTCTACATCTAGTCGGAATCTTGCTCATTACACCCAATCCTACAGTATCCGCCTATCTCACAGAAGCTACCTTAAACTGCTGTATCCGAATTCACGGTGTACATCACGTTCCTCTTGGTGGATCGATTCCCCCGTATTTCCTTGACCCTTCACTGAAGCCTTCACCAGGGACACCCGCTTGCTTAGTCGACAAGCCCTAGGTATCATAATCGTACCTCCCCGCAGTTGAAGGGCTCGTCCAGTGAAGTCAATACACTTCAATTGATTTGTTCCCTTCCAAAGGCAACATCTTCTGAAGGAAGGTCCTTACCTTTTTTGAACCTTCTTCGCTACACATCCTTCGCTTTTTTCGCAACCTCGCAAATAAACCGTCATCACCACCAACAAGAGGTGCTCTTTGAACATTTGACTCTAGATCCTTCAACTCTTCCTGGGACGAATCTTCAGAAGCACAATTCCCTTGTTCTGTTCTACGGTGGTATCTTTCATTGCCGAAGCCCGCAGACGATTTCCATCTCCCGCCCTTTCTCCATCGCCAACGCCTTTGCCTGCTCCGCCAAGGGATCCCAGGCTCTGACGACTTTCATCTCTCTGCTACCCATATGGTATATCATCGCCATGGCCGGTATGACTATTGAGCCGGGCCTCCATTTTGGGCCCGATAGACCTGGCCCAATGCCCCAGAGATTCAAGCCAGTGTCAGTACCCTCTCCCATCCCCATCTGGCGCCATCTGAAGCTGGCATGGCGCTTTAGCATTCTCGCCATCGACGTTGGAACCAAGTCCACCCGTGTGACGCTCTGCTACCATGACGGAGTCAAGGATGTCTTCGTCGATGTCCCCAAACCGAACGCTCCCAAGGGCCCCAATGCCTACGAGTTTCCTGGAGTCATCAGCCTTCCGGGTAACCTCAGTAATGACGGTTCTGACCTAGGTGTCGAGCGCACCTTTCCGACCAAGTTTCTCATTCACCAATTTGCCAAGTCTTCCACTTCCCTCCAGGAAACCACCAACATCACCATTCCCGAGAAAATAGCCGACCGCATTCAAACCACCTTCCTGAACGAGATGAAGAGCGGAGAGGTCCTCTGGAGATTCCAGGTTCTCGAGAAGATACTCCCCCTCATTGAGGAGTACTTTACGAAAATCGGCAACGCAGTGGCATCGTTCTGTCAGGAGCACGGATACATCGTTACGAGTGTCGTCGCCACCCATCCGTACCGCGATAACACGGCTCTGCAAGAGATTTATCGAAAAATCCTCCGAGCCATGTCTCCTACCGCGCCGAAATGGATGAACGCCTTCAGCTTGGTTGAAGAGACTCATGCCTTGGGCCACTACCTGCTCCACCATCCTTCCCGTTGGATCAAAATGGATGGAGAGATGCCTCAGCGGCTGCTCGTTCTCGACTTTGGTGCGCATTGCCTAGTAAGTAGTTTTGCCTTTCGGAGCCCGAAATTGATGGTTCGTTGACTGATGTGATGAAAAGCGCGCAGTTGTCTTGCATCTCAAGTGGACGACCTCAGAGGACGGCAGCTTCAAGAAACTCGACTTCTACTCCGTCGACACTGGTATGGAGCATCAAGACATAAGCTCGCCCGACGCTTATGGAGGCGTTGATTATCACGCCTACCTCATCGAGCAGACTATTCGATCTGACATTGGCGGAGAAAACATGATTCGAGACGAGGCTGACAAGCTTGAGATTATTGTCAAGGCGATGATGGCACATTTCCACGAGAAACACAAGGCGAGGGAGATTGGCGAAGGAGTATTTCAGCTGCGCGGCGCAAACCACACTTGGAAGTGCAACGTCAATGACTCGCGGAAGCACTTCCACAGCGCCTATTTCAATGCCTTGGTTGTCATATATCGGTACCTGGTCAACATGTGTCGCCTCAAGGGAGGCCGGAAAGTTAAGACTGCTATTGCTCTCACTGGTAGTAGCTTTAACAACAAATCTGTCCTCAAGGTGGTCAACGACTTGATTCAAGACTGGCAGGTTACCGGTGGCGGAAAGTTGAGCTTCTTCCACGCCCACAGCCAGGGTGACTTTCCGTAAGTAACAACTGCTTCGTTCAAGAGGGCCAAGTCTGCCGGAAGGGAGTAGCTATTTTCATGCAAGAAGCTGTTACTAATATCTCACTGAATAGTTCGACTGCTACCGCCAGAGGCGCAGCCCTGGCAAAGATGTACCAGAAGACTGTCCGTCAGTTCTTGGATGAAGGTGCCGCATTCGCCCTTCAAAGCCAATCCCCCACTGCGATAGAGACTTCGCCTCTCCTACTTCACAACGGGAAGTCCAACAAGGTCAAAGTCCGTAAGGGCACTCCGAGAATGACAATAGTCTGCGAGCCTCGCTACGCTTCCGACGATGGCAACCAGCTCAAGGCTGAGGACGGCACTTACACCCTCTGTCATCTGCCGATAATCGCCAACGACAGGGTCAACGAGTACACGCTCAGTTACCCCAATTCCGAGCCGGGACGGGGCGAGTTCCTGATTCTCGACGTCATCTCGACGGGTGCTGGCGCCATCCCCGGTCCGGTCTATCACCGCTTCAAGATCCCTGTCCATATGGATCCTGGTGGTAGAATTCTGAAGGTGGACGCTGACTATGAGTTGTAGCCTGACAACAGAGGCAGGCCCAGCCTCGGGCCTCCCGTCACAGATGTTATCAGGTATCTCGACGATGAAAGCGCGATCCGCATTTTTGATCAGGGAATTTTGGGATGAGGTCCTTCATGGTAGGAAACATCACAAAAGAAAGAGACCGTGGAAGGAAGTTTGCAAAGGCCTCGGCCCGGGGTCTGGTGACTTCATCATCTGTTGTGGAGTTGGTGGCCTCGTTCAGGTAGAGAATAGATAGCTCAAGACGAATAGCATAGCTGGATGCCAAGCGAAGCTCCTCGTGATCACAAAGATAAAGCCTATAATACTCGTCGAACCAGCGCGGCCACCGACCGAGGCTCTTCATCAGTCGCTTATGCATGGACACATAGGTAGCGCTGCTGTCTACTTCCGGCGGTCTTGTGCTAGTCCGCCATTCTGTGAGCACCCTTCCTCAGTGTACTAACCGTCGGATAGAAGATCTCACGAATCAAGGTTTCAACAGACAAAGTCATAGTACAGAACGCGGTAGGCCTCGACGGTCCCGAGGATAGGTTGGGGACTATTGATTGTTCAATGGGAGAAGTCCCTGTAGTTCAAGATATATATATCTCGCTCTTCATAACGAAGTCCGCCCTATGCACCTAATTAAACCCATGAAAAAAAAAATATAACAGTTATGAAATGAATGACTTTGTGCCGTCGTCTCGTAAAACCCAAATGCTGATAACCACGCCATTTGTTCCCCTTCTCTGGTCCTCCTCTTTGCTCTTTGATCTTTCTGTCTCGTCTGAATCTGGATCGTTGCTCTCGCTTCTCGCTTCTGTCCCGCTGTACCGCTGTCTCGCTGTCTCTCTCCTCTTTTTTTTCTACAAACTCCATCAAGGCGTTTGGACGGAACACCTGCTCGTTCATTATCCAAAACGATTGAAACTCATTCTTATTGCACCTCCTTCTCCTTGCCCTTCTCATTTGTTGCTGTGTCGTCTTCGTTGTACAGGCCGTGCTCGTCAATGTACTTGATGACTTCAGCAGGGATGAGCTAGAGATATGTTAGCTGTTGATCGCCTTTAAAATATTTGACAATGCTGCTGGGGGATCAGAAACTCACGTAGTCGATGCTCATATTCCTCCTTAGCAACAATCGAATCTTGGTACTCGAAACATCATTGGGAACGACTTGCGGGATGTAGTAGATCTGGTCCTCGTACTCCTTAAGGTTACCGAGGGCCTCGTCAATGTTCACGCCAGCTCTCTCGAGCACAAAGGCGCCAAAGTCGCCAAGGATATGTCTCAAATCAGAAGGCGACCAAACGCCCGGCTGGCTCATCGTATTGATCAGATCGGCGCCAGCGAGCACAGCAATACGCACGCGCTTCCCGTTGCATCCGCCGCGCTTGACGTTGATCTCGTGCTCAAAGTGATCGAGGACAACGGCAGTGGGCACGTAGGCCGTCTGCTCAGCCTCCCAGGGGTCGACCATGAGGAAGCGGGAGGTCTGCTCGGCGGCGATTTCGCACATGCGGCGGCGGTGGCAGGCGGGTGCGAGGCCGCGCTTCTTGTAGGCGTCGGAGACGGGGGAGAGGTAGGAGCCGATGAGCTCAAAGTTTGTGTTGTAGCGGACGTAGTCTGCCGCCATGACGGCCATGCGCAGGTGGAGGAAGGTGATGGGGCTGTAGGAGCCCGGGGCGACGAGGACGAGGGGCTCGCGGTCGGGTTCGGACTGCTGGAGGCGGAGGCGGTGCTCCGGGAAGGAGTAGCCGGGGGGCGCCATGGCCTCGATTTCCTCGGGGGTGGCGACCATTGTGAGGGTTCGCGAGCGGGCGGCGGCGGACGCGGCGAAGGGGTTGTTGCTGCGCGGCGTGCTGAGACGCCAGAGGGGAGGGGTCGGCGGACGGTGGTAGTAGTAGGTTGGAGGCGAGAAAAGCCGGAAACCAGCTCTCATCGACTTTTTCGTTTTGTTTCCCTGTTGGGCGCTCTGTCGTCGGTCGTCGGTCGAATGACTGGTTGGATAGTAGTCCTGTAAGAGGAGAGAATGGGTATCGACTATGGATAGAGCGGGGAGGAGCTAAGGGAAGGTCGCCGAGGGCTCCGTGATGTTCCTTGAGGGGTTCGGTGTCTCGGAATGCGGCTATCGGTTCGGTCGGTACCTGGGCCAAAGGCAGCAGCGGGCGGAAGGGGACGGGGGACGGAGAATGACGGGATCTGCCTGTGAAGAAAAGAATAAGTGGAATTGGTCAGCCTCGCGCCAAGTACGTCATGCGATGATGGCAGGTAAGAGAGAACTGTGATAAAAGCGTACCTATTTTTGCTGAACAAATGTCGTTGGACAAGGTGATTGAACAGTGACTTTGGGGGTTTTTCTTGGGACGACACGGGGAAAAAGGACGTTTCTGGTTGCTGAGGGGTGTGTTTTGGAGTTTCTGTGTTCCGGTCGGGGATTGCGTGACTAAGGTTAAGAATGACACTGAGACTTCCCTCTTCTGGGGGGGGGGGGTAAAATATCTCGTTTTGGCTCTGAACAGGCCAGGGGGATGAATGGAAGTGGGAGACTGGCGACGGGAGTGGGAGTGCGTGCGTATGTGTGCGTGGAACAGCGCTGCGGCGGTGCGGGCGTTACGGCGTTCGTCGCAGTTGGTGGTGCAGGCGGGGACGCAGGTGCTTCCCATCGAGGGGTTAGCGGGGCTGTTTAGTCATCCAGCTGCCCCGCCGCGGGTTACTCTGTGATTGGCGGGGCTGTACGTCGGCCGCATCGGAGAAAGACCGGGTCCATTACGGAATTGCTTCAGGCCCGGCATCTCCGTCTTCGGGGCTTCCCAGGTGTCAGTGATCATTAATTGTTCACATCATTCCATCCTTCATTTCTCTGATACCTTGGTATCTTGAAAAATACGAACGGGGACTGGGAATGATGTTCGATAGGTGCCTATGGGAGCTTGGAAGCCGACGATGCAGTTCACAGCGTCAAGTGCCGAGGTGAGGGGTAGGCCAAGTGCGGTGGTCGTCCGGCAAAGGCCGTTATCACCGGCAGGTTGCGCTTACCCAGTAATCAATGGGAGCTGCCCGGAAAGAGCATGAGTTCAGGAATTTCCGATGAATACCTAAACACGGTCAACCGCTGAGGGTCCGTCATTCGGGCATCTCACAGAATGCCATGATGGCAACTATAAGTTGCGCCAATTCACTTCAAACGCAGGCCCTGAGCTAGGTACACTACATGTGTCTGTCCGACGCTGTTCTTTCTAGTTTGAACAACCTCTTCCAGCCGCGTGTCAGCTCAAGCTACCTACCTTGGGTACACTGGCGTTGTACTAGCATCTCCCACTCACAACTTTCTGTCAAGAGCACCATATGAAAGCCTCGGTCAACACAGTTGAAACTCAACAATTTGCCCGCCAGATCAACGGGGCCTGTTTCTCGTCCCTGAGAGATCGACACGCCAGAGTCTGAAGAAAAACGTGCCCCAGCTTCCTCGCCCGCTTATGCTGTCTCACTACTCCGACCTCACCAATGTGTCATGCGTGTGCAAGGGAGAATGAGTCGGTCGAGAACTTCGACGTTTCCCAGCCGCCACGTGACTCACACAAACGGCGCGTGACCACAGCGCTTTAATGAGAAAGGTTTTTTTTGTCTTGCCATATTTTGACCGCAACGTCTCCCCTGCCTCCGACATCGCCGTTCCCCCAGCTCTAGAATCTAAGGTAGTCAGTCTCAGCGGTCACTTTGGGAATTTCCTAGCGCTTCTCAGCGCTCCAATTGCCATGCTGCCGTTTCACTCGCCTGGGCCAGGACGGTCCCCAAGCTTCCCCCGGCATGAGCTGTCCGATTTTGCCAAGCAAAATGCCTAGAAAAGCTTTTTCGGCGAAAAGGCCAATCGCCGCATTCACTGACGCCTCTCAAATTTACCCCCGGACGAGTCAAAGTCGACCAGATTGAGATTCCGAAGGGTCGTCGGAATGAGAAGTCTCGCTCAGCCACAGAAGCGAGTGAGCCACATCCACTGGCCACAGCGTCTGAAGTGAGATCGGATGGCAGGTGTGGTGTGATGAACACCTATGGCGGAATCTGAACCGTAAATCTTGGAGGCTTGCCGCCTGAGCTGGTGATTTGGGTCTCGCTGAACGCAAGAACGCGTCGATGAGATGATTGTGTAGCGCGCTGGGTTGTCAGCGATTTGGCTCTCTGCCACTGCAGACTCGACATTCTGCTCTCGACTGTCGAAAAGCAAAGCCAGGCCATGAGAGAAGGACCTTCAAATGATCGCCTCTCATTCTTGTAGGTCTCTTGGTCTTCATGATGGTCGCATCAGACTTGGGCAACTCATGTATCCGTGTAGCATTATCGAGAATGACGTCTGACAAATGGGAAAGTCATCGGCCGAGTGATGCAGAGTAGCATCCCTCTTCAACCTTAATTCAGCATCGCACTTTGCAGGCTTACTACCATAAATGTGTATCCGTACGGACGGAAATGGGGCAAGGTAACCGGTATGCGCATGCCCGAAGAGCATCCCCTTTTGAGCCATTCCATCTCACTACCGACTACCTACCGTACCTTAGGTATGAATACAGTAAAGCCCAGCCTCGCACTCGTATTTCACAAACAACGCCATATCAATCATGTAACTCCAAAACAACTCTCCGGCCACCATCATCAACCTGAGAAACCAAAACTCTCCGCCGCCCGCCGTTGTGTGGCTCTCACACGGTCACACCCCGGCCCCGAGTGGCCCCGTCCTCTGCCCCTTCAATATCAACCAAACAGCACCAAACGCCAGGGATTCCCCACCAATTCTGCCCGTTTCGGAGTACGCCTCCCGTCCGCCGTCCCCCTTGGGAGCTCAAGGTTACTGCCCATTTCCCACCAATCGTCTATGGATGGATGCCATCAATATCCGAATGAGGCAGGCTGGTAATAAACAAAGTACTATACAGTCGAACTACGCTGTAAGTGAAATCAAACTGGGAGGAGATCATCGGCCATAGTTCAATGAGCACGGAATAATACACCATACGCAAGGAAGCTACGTTCTCTACCTCATGGTCTTACAGACACCTCCCGGACGGCCAAGCATCCCCGAACCAGCATCCACGGCCGCCATACGGTTCAACACCACCAACAGGCGCCGCCCTCCGTCCCCATGTGCATACACGCCCCTTTCCAATTCCCGTAACTGTCAGGGCGAGATGGATCATGGGGTGGATGATGACAGGCCGCAGGGCGAAGGGCCCCCCCTGAGCAACCACCACACCACCCATCCCGGTGGATCATCACCGCGAAGAAGCTGTCCATCAAGAATGCAATATGCCCAAGAAACGACCTACAAAACTAAACCCTGGACCCCTTTTTCGTCCCATCTTCACTGGATCTTCTCTTAAAGTCTTGGGATCTCATCGCTATTCTGCTACGCGTGCCGTTCCATCCATCCATCCCTTCGGCTTGCCCCCTTGTTATAGCTTCTTTTCAAGCTTCTTTTCTCTATTCGACTTGTTTTGTTTCGGGGATTGTCTGGTACATCGCTTCCGTTTCGCTTTTCTCACTCTAGCCCCCCCCCC
>JFFI01001331.1:0-25606 GCA_001563125.1 Colletotrichum salicis | reverse complement strand
GGCCGCCTGCCCGTATTCTGGTCACGTAATCCAACAGTGTCGTCAGTTTGCTAGTCATGCATAATCTTCTCAATACTTTCCGAGAGTAAAACTGCACATTGAAGTCATACTCGCTGTTCAAGCTTTCTCTGGTCTTTTGATTTGTCCCGGAGAAAGCATGTTTTTGAGTTGTGGCCGGCTCGCAGCAAACTCGCAAAAGGCTGCCGATCGTATCTATTACTCTCCGGTACGACATATCAGCCTTACATCCCGAGGCAACCTTTGTGTGCGACTCGGTGCTCAATAGACAAAGCACTTGGTTATCTTGTTACCGAGAAAACACGACGTTATCGGGAAACTCTTACTCGCAAGAGTCACAGCCTCAACAAATCCGCTAGTGTTGTCCTAAGACCAAAGTTGTTGCAGCAGAAGACGGAAGACAGTTTTGTTGTCCAGCTCATTGCAGTGCTAACCGTGCATTTGTCGCCAGTGTCAATACTTGCAACGCCCTAGTCACTCCTACACCCGATACTCTATCGGGCTTGTGATGCCGGTGTTGGTGAAACGTGCGAAACTCCAATTCTCTGTCTGTTGCCTCCACGAGGATCCGCCCTCGTAGCAGACCTCGTTCTCGCTATCCGAAGCGTTACCTGAATGGAGTGATGGAAATCATACACTTCATGGAATTCACTACAATAGACAATGCCTTTTTTCCCGTTTGGATATGTCCCAACGCTTGCAAGAATGACCAAGTTCTGTTTATTGAAAAGACTCGCTACCGCTCAGGTTTCCTGCAGATTCATTGCAATAGAGTTCCATTCTGCCCGATCACTCGCAGCCCCGAAGCTTAAAATAAATGCGGGCGAACACCATATGCTTGAATTTTGGTTTCACCTCTGCAGTGACACTGACAGGCTCACAGACGTCCGAACATCTGAAGTCAAATTACACGCAAACATCCTTGAGACTCAATTGATGGGCATACCGGGGACGACTCACGCCTCAAGCTGAAGGGGCAGTAAATCTCTCCATCATCCGCGGGAGGCCATTTGGGGTATGCCCTGTAAGCAACGGTCTGGCATAATCCGACACGTAACGTAAGGTGCCTTTTGACGTTGGTGAAAAACCATCCCTCCTCCGAGTTTTCTCTCTGGAAGTCTCTTGCGAATCATGGTGTTGCCGTTGTGCCTGGCCCTTGTCCAAATCAAGGAACAAAAATCTGCAAAGTGTTTCCAGCCTCTTCCTCCTGTTTAAATGTATCTTACCCTTTTGATCGACACCATTGGCGCTAGTGTCGACTGATGTTGGGGACAGGCCCTGCGCCAATAGAAAGGTCATCTTGTAGATACAGATCGGCCCATTCCACAACACTAGCTTGTTGAAAACCCTACTCGTGTTCAAAACAACTCTTACATGGCGTGTGATGACTAACATCGACTGATTACTTGCCGGGGTCCCCCGCAATCTGCTGCTCCCCCGGATTCAGGGTGGCCCCGTAAGCCCGGTTCCCCGCAATCCGGATGGCCCCCAAATTAAGTCCAAGGCTGCTTCTGCATCGTCCAACCATCTTCGTCCCATTGTAGCCTTCATCGTAATATTGCAGAAGACGCATCGTGAACCGCATCTGCAGTCGCAGTGGCAGCAAGAAACCATGGCAACACAACAGATAAGCTCGGCGACACCCATCCCTGTGGCGGATGACGCCGCGTCTCGTCGCGCGAAGAAGAGGGAACTGGACCGACGTGCGCAGCGGGCTGCCCGGGAACGGAACAGGAATCGCATCGCTTACCTAGAAGCGACGATCCAGGCCATTAGCAAGCAGGAGCAGAACGGAAAGATCGCCAGCTTGATGAACCAGCTGTCTGACATGACGAGACAAAGAGACACCCTGTCGAAAACGCTATCCTCACTTGAGACAACAATACAAGTCCACCGTGAAGGCGAACGCGCCCATACTTTACAGGACCGAGCATCACAACCTGAGAATACGGCTTCCAACTGTCAGCCTTGGTCCAGCGCTCATGAGCGTTCAACCGCATTCGACATTGACGTGGAAGATATGCCCTTGGATGTCTTTACCCCTGGCATTTCCGCCATGACTTGGGGTCTCCCGGTATCTGACGCAGCCGTTCATACTCTCGCAACAGAGACGGAACTGTCCAACAGAGTCCCCGCTCTATCTACCCTCACCCTGTCAGGGAACCCTAATCTGGAATGTCTATCCGCCTCCCCTCCGCCTCGACGTCAAGGCGATGGTGTGATCGTACCAGAGCCAGACAGCGCCTGCGAGTGTTTGGGATCAAGGCAGGATCCTCAAAGTCCCGGGCCATCTACAATAAGTCTATGGAGGTCCGCAAACGAAGCTCTTGGCGCCAGCGAAATGCTGTCGAGGAATGTACTGAATATGGAAGACGAGATGAGCGATGACATTCCGGTCCGCGTCATACTAGAGGGATGGGATGCCGTCGAAAGATCAGGGAAACTAACGCCTTTGTGGAGAAGGCTGCGCCATACCGATACCCTCCAGTTCAAAAACTGTCCGGATACCGAACGGCTGGCTATCCTGAGACTCATGCACCGCCTCCTCCGGTACCAAGCCGAGCCCACAGTCGAACAATGCGCCAAGTTACCAGCATGGTATCTCAGCAGGTTAGCAACTGAATTCGGTCGGTAGCTCTTGTGGGATTGCACTGACAAATATCCCAAGACCGTCCCAATCACTACCCCATTCCTCCGCGATAGACTTCTTCGTCTGGTGAGTCTAGTCTTTCCCCAATGATAAGATTTCCATGTGAAGAAGAGTTATTTACCTTTGCCCCACTTTCTAAAATAGGCCAGGCGTTCGAGAGCGCTTTGTTTTTTCACAGCATCAGTACTGTTCAAACTTGTTCTGGGAGGTGTTTGCAAGCAGCTTCCGAATCATGTGGCCTTTTGAGTTCCGTGATTGCTACCGGCGAAACATCGAGACAAGGCGATACTGCGTGGCCCCAGAGTTCGAGGACAGGATTCGCGATATCAACTCCTGGACCATGTCGTCAGACTTCTTCAACCACTTCCCAGAGATGTATGCCGACATCCCGGCTTATCAAGAAGTGCCAAGACTTTTAACTTGGAAAGATGCTCAAGAGAGCAGGCTACGACAAAGTGGATGGATCAAAGAGCTGGAGACTGGAAGCTCTCCGCGGAGTAGTAGGAACTCTGACATGGACATGCTGAACATGACAACGATACAAAATTGGCCAGGGGGTGACTTTCTACTTTTAAATCCTTCAGGCACATAAATGGATTCCATTCTTAGCATTAACCGATGTAAAATACACAATCGACCACTGCTATGTACGTGCAGCAACTGTATTCATGGTCATTGATCAGCCACCCCTTGTTCGCCATGGATCTGCACTTCTAAGTCGCAGTCGAAGCTCCTGGCATCTTTCAAGTCCCCGGTTCCTTTGTACTTGATAGATTGGGGATGGGGACAAAGATTCCGAGTCGTGTTGACGCCATCCTGTGTCGCAACAGCAAACAAAGTGTCTGGCACCTTGCCAATCTCGACCCAGTCAACGAGAATGGAGAGCGGTTCAAGAGGGACGGGGCCGTACCCGCCACCGCAATGTCCCGCCCCCGGCGCCAAGAATAACCGATAGAAGCTCTCCAGAGATCTTGAACCACCCATCTTCTCTTTAAGTCTGTCCCAAAATAGCGTCGTTCCGAGATGGGTGATGAGAGGATCACCCATGCCGTGCCAAGTCAATAGCTTCCCATCGGCTTGCTTGAACTCTGTCAGATCAGGATCATCGGATCCGAAAGGCTTCGTGTACTTTGCCATAGACTCGTTGAAAATGTCCTCAAACTCCGCAAACTTAAGAGACGCAGTATCAAGATCGGGATCCTGGGATACAAAGTATCGCATCCATGCTTCGGCCGCGGCGAAGGGTACAGGCACGGTGACACCATCAACCGTCTTCGTGTTCGCGAGACCGGTGAAGGGCGCGCCTGGTGGGTTTCCATACCACAAGAATTTGCCTGATGTCGTTCTTGAGCCTTCCAAGATTTTGGCAACAACTTTGGCAAAGTCTTCCGTGATCGCAACAGGTCCACCGGTATCAGTACAGTTGATACTTTGCCCAACGAGTTGGCTCGTATTAAATTGGCACTTCTCGGGGGCTGAGATGAGGCCATCTTCTGCGCCATCCTGAGGATCGCACTCCGAAATGATTGCTTTTTGGTACTCCAAAAAGACACATTGCGGCGGTGCGACAATATTGCCCATGACCACTGAAGGCCAAAAGTCTGCAGGGGATAACTGGGGTGTGTTGATGGCTGGGGCATTGGCCAGGATACCATCGAAGTCATGGGGACTGTATTGGGCAGCGAAATAGCCCTGTCTTCCACCTTGAGAGCAGCCGCTGTAGTAGGAGTGGTGGGCACCGGTGCCGTAGAATGCCTTGACAGCCTCTTTGCCGATAAGTGTCATCTCGTGAATGGACCGGGTGGCAAAGTTCTCAATCAAGGGCTCATTAATGCTGCCGTCGGCTCTGAGAGCCCATTGTCCAGAGTTCGCATCAATGGTGTGGTTCAATGTCAGCCCAGCATCCGTAGATCCAGCAGCGAAGCCCTTCGAAACGGGGCCAGCGAGAGCTGAGGCAAAGGTTCCAGCTGCAAGTCCGCTACCACCAGTGGCGAGAAAGCGACCGTTCCAAGCATCGTCGAAGGGCAGCCAGATGCTCACGTAGACAACGTCGTCTGCGCCATTATGATTGAGTGTCAAGGTAAAGTTGCAGAAGTCAAATTTCGAAGCTGGTTGCGTTGGTAAAGCATAGTTGTGGACCTTGTTTCTTTCGATATATATGACATCAAGACCATCGATTGGCGGTATCTCCAGTTTCTTGCAGGCCAGTGGCTGAGGACTGCCACACCCTGTGTTGGGCAAGCCAAACACCCTTTGGCCTAGGACTGTCAACAAGAACCCAAGTAACATGGCGGATATTAAGCAAAGGGTGGGATATAATGCCTATCAACCTGATATTTGACTTGAATTTCCATCAAGAGCAACAGCCATCGTCATACGAGGTACCTTTTATATGTCCTCTTTCACACATCTTGCCTATCAACTCCACCAAACTAGATGTACGCGAGGGGAAGTGCTAGTGAATTGCCTCGGGAAGCCGGGTAAGATTGCGGGGATCTTACCATCTATGCTAAGGGAAGCCCCAAGCTTCCCATTCAGAGTGGGAACTCCAAGTTGTCCCACGCATCTCTGAAAAGTGGTTGGGTGGTATTCAGTTGCAAGCGCGAGAGTCTGTGGCTCCATGATATATCTCGGTGATTCCGTCAGTACTACCCCGTGGACTCAATTGTTATACCAGACAGGAACCCGTCGTTGTCACGAAACAGGAATAGCATTAGGATTTGTGAAACATTTTAACACGTGCCATATCACGTGGCCGTAACACTCGCTTTGTGGATAGACTGCCAATACGAGCAATGTTCAATCCACCTCATGTATGTGTCAATTGCTGCGTGTCATAACTTGTGACAGTTACCAACGTGACCAAAATCCCCCGAATGCTGGAGTAAACAACGCCCTTTGCTAAGCCAGGCCGTCATAGCCGTGTGGTTTTGGCACGAAAAGGAGCTAAGCATCCTAAGTTAGATTCATCCCATCGGATGCTGAATGGCGTCAGTGTATGCACAAACTTCCCCAGTTTTCTCCAATTATACTCTTTCATACGTTTCTTTAACTCGTAGTTCGATCGAAATTCAGTATGGATCAATGCTTAATTCGCTATTACCCCTCAACAGCGGAATGAAGTACTGACGCCGCTCAATGCTGAATGGGATCATCCGATGCTTCTCGTTTCACGTCTAAGCTTTTAGCTGTTGTTCAACTCATGCATGCAAATCGCAAACGCGTCTTCGATAATCCCATCAAAGTGGGTACGAGGCTGCACTTTTCGTTGCTTTGTGAGGATAGAGACTGCTGCGTTTTGAATCGCCACATCATGGAAACATCTTCTACGCGGCGGAAAGGTGGGATCCAATCCACTCGCTCAATCTGCTTCCAGGTCACGTTCCCAATCATGCTCTAACATGCGACAGCCTGCGGTCTTTGTTTTCAAAAGAAAATCAAATGTGACATGCTGAAGCCTGCATGTTCGAACTGTTTGCTGTACGAGTCAGAATGTCGAACGACAATCGTGAAGCGGAGAACAATACATTCAAGGCAAGACCACTGCCACAACAGCAGAGCGAATCTGACTAGTGAGTCGGGCCTAGCATGAACATTCTTGGCAAACTTCCAACGTAAAGTCAGTCCAGAAAAGGTCTCCGAATTAGAGAGTCGTCTGGCGAGCATAGAGAAGCAGTTGCAGCAAAAACCCTCGATGCCAACCATACACACTTCAACTTGATTCCAACCCAGCCTTCGACTGCACCGAGTTCATCCGAGAGTTTCCGAGGCGCATATTCGGGAGAAAGCATTGATTTTGTGGATCAGACGTCTGCTAACGAGAATCTGGGCGAGTGCGTAACGGTTGTGATGGAGCCTGAGAAGCACAAGCTACCGCCGCTCGAGGAAATAGTTCCCATTAACGACGGGTTCTTCGACCGGTACAACTACGCCTTGCCACTTTTTCACCGATCAAAATTCATGCGCATGTTATCCAGCTGGTATGTGCCGTCTTCAGAGCCGTCTGCGGCGGCATGGGCGGCGGTTAAAATCGCCATAGCATTAGGGCATCGTTTTACCTTCAAGGAACAAGGTGATTCTGACGCGGGCGATCATAGAGTACAGTATTAAATGCGCAAGGTACAGTCTGTCATACTCATTTCATTGACGTGGGAGGAAGATCTCCTCAGTCTTCAGGTATTGCTAGGAATGGTGATATTGTCACTGGGGGGGGACAAAAGATGCAAAATCAGCCTTAGCCTTAATCGGCTCAGCAGTTCGTCTGGCACACCGCAGACACCTTCATGACAAGGACTCGCGTCAGCTATTTTCGCCAGGGGTCGCGCTACAAAGAGTGCGGCTCTTCTGGATGACATAAATTCTGGACAAAGTAAGGTGCATCTTGCCCTTTTCGTAGAACACAGGTACCTGACAGGATTCCAAGGAAATCAGCCTCAGGTTCAAGACGCCGTCATTCCAGCTTGACGTGGACATTGACTTGCCGTTACCACACAGAGAACCGAAAGACGGAGCTGAGATCATATGTGCGAAGAACGGCAGCAAATTCAACTACTTTCGAGCTCCAGTAGAGCTGGGCCACATTACTGGGGAAGTCTTTGACCATTTACACAGCATACGGGCTCGAAAGTCCTCACCCGAACACCGACAGCTAAGAGTCCTAAGGTTAGAGGAGATGCTGGGGAACTGGCAGCGTAACATCCCGTCAGAGTTTCAGACGGACTCAGCCCTCTGTTGCCTTGATGCCCTGCCGATAGTGCACATATCGTCCCTTTCTCACAGCTACTTGACGGCGATGGTAATGACGCACGGGATTTACTCCTACGACGCGGCCTGGATCCGACGGATAAGCTCGTACAGTCAGGAAGCACTCAAGGATTTAGACCCATCGCCGTTCCCTTCGTGCGTACGTCAAAATCCCCCTCTGCCGCTAGGATGGACGAAATGTGCGGAGCTCAGCCGCAGCTGCATGAAACTGTTTGTGGAGTCACCCGAGATGGGTTGCAGCGTCTTCTGGTCCAACTCATGCGCGTACTTTTCCGGCCTCATCATCCTGCTGGCCAACATATTTATCTGCCCTGGATATCCGCAGCTGATGGTGGATAACGAGTTGGTGAACCATGCACTCCGGCTATTTGATCTGATACTGTCGATGGAGGATAACAGGAAGGATGTGTCCTTTCACGAAGTATGAAGCACTCAGGGAGCTTCATCGGCTCGCGTTGGAGGCTGTAGATGCGGTGACAAAGAAGCTCACCGAGCGAGAAGACGCACAAGCAGCAACAGAAGCAGCACTACATTATATAAGGTGCACGATGGGTAACCAGACGTTGACCAGTTGCGACGGCGTAGTTTACATGGGCTATTTCCGACAGCCAAAGCCCGATCTGTGCTGCCTTTGTGGGGCTCCGTCGCCACTGACACTAATCGGAGAGGCATTCATCGCTTGCACTGTTCATCTCGGACTCCAACAGTCCCGGTCGTGTCTTGTCGCCCGACACGGCGCTCCGTGGAGTAGACACTTTTCGGCGATGTCTCATGGCGAAAACGTGACGCTCAAAGGCAACAGAGACAAAGCCATCGTCTCAGCATCAAAAACAACAGAATAAATCCAGCTACAAGAATGGGATACTCTCTCGTCGACTTCCATCATGCTTCTCAGAAGTTTGAACACACATAAGCCATTTCATACCAATCAGATCCATATCCTCAGCCCGACACCAATTTTACAAACAGCGAATCGAAATGTCTGCTCGTTACGCGAGTGAAGCTATCAGCCCGGAGCCACTGGCTCAACCCTTGGCTTTCTCCTTCTCCAATAAAAAAGCCAAAAATCGTTTCTTGAAGAGTGCAATGGCTGAGAATCTGGCAATGTGGAGTGGAAGCTCAAGCGACCAATCCAAGAGGGGAGTTCCCACATCGGAACTTGTTGAGGTCTATCGCCGGTAAGTCATACTTATCCCAAAGTCCTTCCACCGCCCAAACTTGTTAACAAGGCGGATGTTGTTCCGAGACTAACAAGTTGTACTGCAGTTGGGCCGAAGATCCAAACAGCTTTGGTGTCATCGTCACTGACAACATTGATGTCGAGTTTGACTGCATGAGCAGCATTGGTGACATGATCATTACCCCTGAGTGCAAGCTCGAGGGGGAACGGTTCGAAGGGTTCAAGGCCGTGGCTGCGGCCGGCAAGGCTGATGGTAGTCTCATGCTGGGTCAAATGACCCACGCCGGGAGACAAGTTCAAACCAAGATTCAGCCCAACCCGATTTCAGCTTCGGCAATCGGACTTGGTATGTGATCTCTCATTTCACCATCGTTCAAATTATGATGAACCTAAAAAACCTAGGAACCCAGAATAGGTATGGAATTTGGCAAGCCCCGTGAAGCGTCCAAGGAGGATATCAACCGCGTCATTGAAGGGTTTGCGCATGCAGCCGAGTACCTTGAGAAGGCCGGCTTCGATGGAATTCAGCTTCACGCGGCACATGGTTATCTCATCGCACAATTTCATTCCCGTACCACAAACCAACGTACGGATGAGTACGGGGTCCAAACACTCGAGAACCGTACCCGTCTCATCGCCGACATTGGAAAGGTCATCCGCGCGCGCACATCTCCTGATTTTATCCTCACAGCAAAGCTCAACAGCGTCGAATTCCAAGACGGCGGCGTCACCCCTGAAGATGCTCAGAAGCTTTGTGCATCTTTGTCGGACCTAGGCTTCGATTTCCTCGAAAAATCGGGAGGTACGTTCGAGGAACCAGCCATGTCTTGGAAAAGGCTTCTTCCTAGAGTTTGCCGAGATGTCGTCTTGGGTCTGGGAGACCGGGACACACGCAAGACCAAGGCGTACATTGTGGGTGGTATGAGAACCGTTGGAGGAATGGTGAAGGCCCTTGATATTGTTGACGGCGTCGCCTTGGCTCGGCCCGCGGCTCAGGAGTTTCGCATCCCTTCTGATATCCTTGAGGGACGCACTACAGGAGTAATTCGCCCGGTCCAAATGGTGGAAGACGATTTCGGGCTTGGGGTCGCCGCAGCGGGTGCGCATATTCGACGAGTTAGCAAGGGACAGGAGCCTTTCGACTCGAGCAACCTTGCGGTGATCAGAACCTTTGCCTCAGACATGCAAGCATGGTATCAAGATATGCTTGCCGACGGAGACAAGCTTGAACATCACGGTGGCGTAGACTTCTCCGGAAAGGCGGTGCCGTACGGTAGTGATACGGCAGCCTAGACAATGAGTTCCAGCAGGTTGCATCGCCTGGGGGCACATGAATTCGAGGTTTCCTTTACAGTTTTACCCTTTTCTGTAATTCTCTACATAGACTTCCATAAAGGTCGGAGTTCATATCGATACGAGTCTTGTTCATTAGACGTGCAGCACCCCATACAATATACTAGGGAGCTACAACAGAAGAGCCTAGACCAGTCCAAAGGGTAATTATCTGCATTGAAGCCATCATAATTCGTGAGCCAGACTCCCGGGTCTCTTCTCCCGAGTAAAGCGTTAACCAACTCTTGGCTGGCGTTGATCTAGCGATTGCCAAGGCGTGGTTGATGAGCGGAGGTTGAGCGACTGACACATGGTCGAAGAGTCTGCGACTCTGACTCTAGCGCCCTGACTCAGTGGCGTCATTCTCCCTGCACTCTCATGACAGATTTCCAGCGAATCATCGAATTGCTTATGAGACTTTGCATCTTGCAAGGCACGTTCTGAGAGTCCGATTTCGGTGCTAGTTGTGCAGGACGAGACTAGGTCCCCCGCACTACCCCGGATTACCCCGCATCCAACCTATCTCTCGGAGTTGCTAGTTGTTGAGCGGAATGGAGGCTTGCTTTGAGGCTTGCTTCAGTCTGAATTAGGCCCATTGGTGTGTGATGGAAACAGATCACTATCGCATACTGATGGATACGTCTGTCTTGGCGATGACTCCTGTTGGAGACCCCTGCGAATACTTAAGAGAATGATTAGCAAGCCTTGCAGAATGAAGTTTGGGTTTGATCTGTGGCAGGAGTTCAGTGTCTTATTTCTTCTCCCTACCGCTTCAACTCACAAGGCAATGGCCAACTAAGATGGAGCAACGAACGGCTTCCAACGATCTTCCTCGAGGAGATGAGGAACTGGGCACCCGTGTCATTGACGAAAAGACCCACGATTCAACCCACGTAGAGGACGTAAAGGGACAAAATGTGGGGCAGATCTGCGGGCTCACCGAAGCTGAGCAGAAGAAAATCATGTACGCCACCATGCCACGTTCATGATATGCAACGGACAACTCTAACCAAGAAATCAGCCGTCGTATCGATATTCGTCTGCTTCCGATTTTAGGCATAATGTACTCGATCTCCCTCATCGACCGAACGAATCTCGGCCTTGCCTTAGTTGCGGGCATGCAAGAAGATCTAGGGCTGGCTGGGGGCAATAGATACACTGTCATTGTGATGGTGTTTTTTGTCGCATACATGTTCGTGCCTCTACCTTGATCCGATGAAGTTTAACTTTGGCTAACGAGTTCAAAAGTCTCTTCGAAATACCTAGCGTACGGCTTCGATGTTTCCTTCGATCTTGAATGTGACGTGAGCTGACCGGTGCTGCAGAATCTTATGCTCCCAAAGGCCGGACCCGCCAATTGGCTTTCGTTTCTCGGCGTAGGCTTTGGTGTCGTGCTTATCGGCATGGGCTTTACCAAGAGCTGGGGTGCGATGGCAGTCTGTCGAGCTCTCTTGGGAATCCTGGAGGCAGGTTTTCTACCAGGTAAGGTCACCTTCCGCCAGATCATGACGCCTACATTCGGAGAATCTGACGATGAAAATCTGACAGGATGCACCTATCTGATTACGTGCTGGTATACGCGCTTTGAAGTAGGCAAGAGGCTTTCCGGCTTCTGGATCCTCTCCGTCCTTGCCAGCGGCTTCTCTGCGATATTCGCATACGTCCTTACCCTTCTCCGCGGAAAGAGTGGATTGAATGGCTGGAGCTGTAAGTTAAGAGCTTGAGACAAGCCTGCTAACAGCTGGAATCATGGTGCTCATCAGATATAACAGGGATCTTTATCATCGAAGGCGCCATCACCGTGGTTGTCTGTGCTCTAGGCTGGTTTATCATCATTGACTTCCCAACCCAAGCCGGCAAGTTCCTGAAGCCGGCTGAGCAAGAGTTCATCATTGCCCGCATCAACCAAGATCGTGGTGATGCTGAAGAAGATCACATCAATCTGGCCAAGATTCTGCATCACCTCAAGGACTGGAGACTGTACTTTTGGGCATTTAATCTCATGGCTTCTACGCTTCCCGGATATGCTTACTCCTACTTTCTCCCGATTATTCTTCGCAACGGTATGGGCTTCAGCAGCACCCAGGCGCAACTGCTTTCCGCGCCTCCCTATGTCTTAGCAGCTATTATGGCCTACATTTCCGGCTACCTCGGAGACAAGTACAAGATTCGAGGGCCAATCATTGCAGTGCATCAAGCTTTGACTGCAGTCGGGATGCTGATCACTGTTTACGGCAAGGCTAATGGTGCTCGCTACTTTGGAGCATTTCTTGGTCAGTTTGTCTGTGCAATTGGGGGTGATTGTGGAACATGGCTAACTTCAACAACCCCTAGGCATCGGATTCCTTCAGTTCTGCGTCCCTGGTGTGCTCATCTTCCAAGCGAACAACATCACTTCGCACTCCAAACGAGCTGTATCAAGCGCCACATGTCTCATTGGAGGCGGCCTCGGCGGCGTCATTGCAAGCACAGCTTTCATGTCGAAAGAGAGTCCCCACTACACCGTAAGTTATTGCATTTCCAGGACCTGGCTGGCAAACCTCGTTCTCTGACCATGATTATCTAGACCGGCATCTGGACAACATTTGCCATCTCTGTGGCTAGTATCACAATGATAATCATCATGGATATTTACTTGTGGCGCTGCAACAAAGCAGCAAAAGCAGGGCAGCGCAGGAATGAGGGTATGGAAGGCTGGCTGTATACACTGTAATAGGATGAACAATCTGCTTAGCCTGACCCTGAATTCTCGGTAAACTTCTCTTCGGTATTATACAGCCTATTCTCGGGTTGCAGGTAGATGTCAACTCTGCCTGTCTGTTTCTTCGGCAATGCAATGTGATCGTGTTCCTCCTTAGTCTTGTGATTCATTTCTCTTTGTTCGTAATTGGTCCCGAGTCATAAGAGTTGTCGCTTTCCTTCTCGACTACATTCATCTTTGAACATTGTGTACAGGTTCTTGTTCGTTCTTGCTGGGTCTTTGACAGCATTGAACTGGCCTGTACTGACTCAAAGAGAGAGCCTGCTTGTCTGTTCGGTGTCTTGCCATCAATACCTTTGTGTTCCAGTGGTATTGAACTCAGTCAAAGTACTCAACTAATACCCTTTACATTCTTCATATAAACAGGCGGCCCTCATGTCTTCTTCGTCTCCAAGTCTTAACAGCTTCCCAAACACTATTAATTTCATTCACAACAACCACGGTCATCGTATCCTTCACAAAACCGCCATAACTCAACCCACTCACAAATCTACAGCTGAAACATTTCCCTCGACAAAATGTGTGAGGAAACCGAGATCTTGATTGTCTGCTGCACCAAGAACTGCCTTTCTGAGAAGAACGGCATTCGCCTTCCGCTCCTGTGTCTTACACCCACGCCAGAGCCTATGTATTACCTCTGCGAAAAGGCAGAGAGATTGGGATACCGCGCAAACGGCAGCCTCCTCGGCCTTCCCCTCATGACTATCTACCCAGATGAGTGCCCCGATGTCGCCGACGCTGACAAGTTCCAGCTATGCCTTTCCCACACCGTCTCGCGTGAGACCTCGCAATGCGCCGGCTTTCTCATTCAATGCAAGGAATGCTGTAACGCAGGCCACGCACAGAGTCACACCCTTAGCGACCGTCCAGGTAACTTCCCTCAGTTCAATGCACGTCCACTGGCTTTTCCCGCCCAGCCTTCTGCCGAGTCTTCTACTGAGTTCCCCCCTAAGACTAAGTATTTTAAGAGTAGTTGGACCTGCTGTGCGGTCGGCGAGTGCAGCGATGATGACTTGTGTGAATACCGCGTGGCTGCTCTCCTGTGTGGGATGCCGACGCAGTCTCGGGTGGCTGAGCAGGCCATCATTGACACACACAATCAAGAGAGAGACGAGGGCTACGATGGAGATGTCAGCGATAACTCCACTTAGTGGCGGTTGGGATAGATACGCTCGATGAAATAACCGAGACCCTGCTGGCTGATTGGTCGAGAATGATATTGAAATCTGTTGGGGAGTAGGCTTACAAAAATGGATAGTTTCCTGTTTAGACTAGATATTTCGTTATGTATTACGCATTTACAATTTTCACGTCCTACAAGAACCTATCTTTGTGTGCTTCTGAAAGCTGAGGCCGTCGCAAAAAGTAACGCCAAATTCTGTCTAACCGGATCGCGAGATTGTCAGGTAGTCTTAACACTACTGATTACAAGCACATAGTAGATAGACAAAGAAAGTTAGAACAAGCAAAGATACCAATGAATTCAACCCACTACCCGAAGCCGAAGCCAGCACGAACATGGCGCACAGGGTGGACTTGACGTGACAGCGAACTGAGGTTGTAAACAGTGGACGCGCCGAGACTGCCGACGTCGTAATGAAGAGAGTCTTAGCGACGTCAGAGCACATGGCGGTGGGTGTTACCCACTTGTCATGGGGGACTAGCAGCAGCGATGGGATGGCTAAGCTTTCAAGTTGGTTGGAGAAACGGCGAAGATATGAAGTCATCGGTTACGGTCTACATGTGCTGTCCATTGCAGCATGTCTAAGATATTGTCATCACGCGGAGCCTCTAGCACGCTTTAACTCGGTTGCTGCTCATAATACATGTCTCCCTCGGCTTCGCATTTTGGACGCATGGTTGTGCTTGTCGGTGGTGTTTCCTGCGTCAAAAATAGAACAAAAAAAGTGTTGGTGTGCAGATTCTTCGAGAAGGAAAAAGGGGCTCCGAGGTGACTCAAACAACTGGGACCATCCTGTAGCAAAATCCTCCGCCGCATTGTCATCTCATGTTAGGTGGTTCATGCGCTGCCATCTGACAAGTTGAACGCACAGAAATGGCGTTCGTCCTGGCACAAGGGAGCGGCCCGAAGAACTCATGCACAAAGGCAAAAGGGGCATGGCAAATAATAAACTTTTGCGAGAGCCTTACTGGGGAGAGCGGTCAAGTAAGACTTGGAGGGATTTCTTTTCCCATTTGATGTTTCCTCCGCTTTCTCGACTCCGAGGCTCCGTCGTCGTTCAACAATCCCCCCATTCTTTGCGCCCGGCTAACCCGGCCACGCCGTCGTCTCGCGCCGAAAGCCAGATGGCGGGGTTTTGCAGCGCCTCCCGTGCCACCTAGGCACCTTAGAGTGCTGAGCTAGTCCATCTTGGCAAACTGCCGGCAGCCCACCACGCGGCCAGTTGCAGCCATTGACACCGTAGCAAAGGTCCTGCAGGGTGAGATTGCCAGGCCACTTGAAAATCCCTCCAACGGCTTCAACGTTCTTTGATAACGTTGGTTGCTTTGGGGCTTCATGGCCGGTGGTGTGTAGCGCAGGGTGCCAGAGAGCAGAGTGCCCTTGTTCAGCCAGCAACGAAAGCGTCGGACCACCCGGCATGGTCCCATTGCCTGTGGAGTCGAGAAACGGGGCCCTTCGGTCACTTCTCCCTCTATGCGATGGCACCGAGCAGCCCAGCCCGCTGCTTACGATGCTTAGCGAAGATGGTGCCTGGCATTGACCCTTTAAATTTGGGTAGGTTGTGGTGGATCGCGGCTAGCTGTGCCCGAGGGATGCGTTCATCGCCCTCGTCGGTCTACGGGTCAGTTGCTGATGATTGACAATTGCCTTGGTCTATGTCGGACTATTTGAAGTGGCTGATACCCCACACGCTATTCCCTAGTCTTTCGAGAGGGCTTTCGCGATGGTGTCGTCTCGTTTACCCAGCTCTCGGCCCTCAAGATGAGGTTTTCAATCGCCAGCATACTCGCCCTATTTACCCCGCTGGCGCTCGCAGCTGACTCTCTCGAGTACAAGGCAACACCAGCAGGACAAGTTATCAAAGATGGTGTCAAACTCAGGATCCTTCCCGTGGGTGATTCCATTACTGTGGGATATTTGAGCAGCGATGGGAATGGCTACAGGCTCAAACTTGACGAGGACCTGTCTGGTATGTTCACTCACCGCACATAAGAATCCAATCAGGCACTCTGCCACGAACAGGCAGACAGAAAGGACCCATGTCTGACCGACCATAACAGTGAACGAAGTTGTATTCGCAGGTACAGTCTATGGTGGAAATATGAGCGACGGATACTATGTAAGCCGATAGGATGAGTCCCAATCCAACGTTCCTAATTCTGACGAATTGCTTAGGCGGCTTGGTCTGGGAAAACAATTCAGTACATCGCCGACAACGTAGGCCCATCCCTGGTACAAAGACCCAACATCATCCTCCTCCACGCCGGCACCAACGACATGAACCCGAACCCGGCAATCTCCACCGAAGGCAACGACCCGGCAGCCGCCGCCGAGCGACTGGGCTCCCTCATCGACCAGATGATCACCGCGTGCCCCGACGCCGCCATTCTCGTCGCCCAAATCGTCGACACCTGCAGCGCCGAACAGGAAACCGCGACGACAGAGTACCAAAAACTCATCCCGGGCATCGTCGAGCAGCGCAGAAACGCCAGCCACCACGTCCTGGCCGTGGACTTTGCGGCTTTGGGTACCGGCATTCTGAGAGATGATTGCATTCATCCGACGGATGATGGTTACCGTACTATGGGCGACTATTGGTACGACTTTATTGCGCAGATCCCCAAGGATTGGATCACTCAGCCGGTGGGCGATGACCCGGATCGGTCAAAGGATGAGGCTGCGCGGGCGAGTAAGAGTGTATCAAGCAGCAGCGCCGCCAGCTTCTCGTCGCAGAGCTGGATGATGCTTGTTATGATGCAGCTCATCACCACGGTAAATTTAATGTGTTAATGAATTAAAGTAATATGATAGTCATGAACAAGCGATTTGATTCAACCAATTCATGTACAAACCGGATCTCCCAATGGTATAGGCTGTAATGCAATCTTCCTCGTATCGAAGACTAGTTTGCTGCATGTACACCAGCCTGTCGTACTTGATATGACTGGGCTCTAAGGAACGTGATGTATGTCACCTGCCTAAGTAGTACGATTTGGGTAAGAACATGAACTTGATCATGCCAGAGGATCATCAAGAAAAGCAAGTGCGGGAACATTCGAGAAATATCACAGGCTCTTCTAGCCACATGCAGTGTCATGTATCACCATATTTACAGTAACTATCGAACTCACACTGTTGATCTATGAATTATCAATAAAAAGAAGAAAAAGAAAATTTTTCAGCCCAAATGTCTTGCTTCGTTTCTGCTCTTCTCACATCAGCTGCATTTGTGCTTAGTCGTATTCCCAAGTCCTACCATTCGCATGATGCATCCTCGCAGGGCACAATGCCCTCGCGTAGCGACAAATGGAATCAGGGAATTTTCCATATCGCTTCTAATCCGAGTGAAAGGTCAAGCCCGGGAGGCTTATACATGTTTCCAGGAATCACCACCGACAGACCCGATCATCTAGTTGCTCTCTGACCCTTCCTTGCCTCCGCAACTGCATTTAGCTTTGAAGAACATTGGGTGCATGTGCTTACGATTGGTTAGTGAATCAGTCCAGCCTGGCATGCACCGCCATGGTGAGTCTGACCCCGCGATTCCACGGCTGTAGATGGCAGTCCCGATGTCTAGTCATCCTTGCTTGATTGCCTCGGAGTGGACGAAACATCGTGATGAATACGAGGTCGCTCACCGTGCCCTCACTGATGGTGGTTTATATGCTTCGCGCAAGGAACCATAGACGCCTCACTTCGACAGCTTCATGACGTCCAGCCATATAACGTTTCCATACAAACAAATTGTCGTTAGTATATTAGGGTAAAGATTTTTCTTTTAAAAAAATACTGAGTGCTCATTAAGACAAATTCGAGTCCATGCATCTCACAGGAGCAACCCATGTGTCCAGAATCAGCGTAAGTATGTCATCCCTCCGCCTTCGCAACACAGCATTGAAGTGATATTAGGTAGTTGAGCCTGAGAAGTGAGCTTTCAAGGACGTCCAATATCACTTCTGTCGATTCAGTGCTGTGTTTCTCTAAGTATGTATTGTTGCAACTTGACGCTTTTCAGGATCGGGCGGAGTGCTGCGTTGCTAAGACATATCCTTTCACAATCGGCGCCGATGTGCTGCGGCTTGGGCCGACTTCGGACATTTATCATCAATCAGCCGTCAAGCCCACCGGCCCGGACCGGAGCTGCTCCAACAACTACCACCAGATTCCGATCGAATCAGGCAGCATCAGTCTCGCCTTCACCAGGCACTCATCAACTTTCCACACAATGGCGACTCCCGCGCAACACTTCGTCGTCCTCGGCGCAGGCGTCATCGGCCTCACCACGGCACTGACCCTCAGGGCCGACTTCCCGTCCGCAAAGATCACGATTCTGGCAGAGTACTTCCCCGGCGACTACAACATCGACTACTGCTCGCCATGGGCCGGGGGTAATTGGTGCTCCTCGGCCAACGACAATGGCCTCCTCGAGTCTTTCGACCGCGTTGCTTTTGAGCGTTTTAAGAAGATTGCAAGTAGTGCACCAGAGGCGGGGGTTAAGAGTTCGCCACTGCGGATGGTTTTCGACCAAAAGATCGAGGATGCAGGAATCCTAAGCGTAGGAACTGGCAAGCTGTGGTACGATGACTTGGTCGGGGGCACTGTGCCACTTAGTAAGGACGAGTTGCCTGATAAGGCTGTGTTTGGACTTGATGTGCCCAGCACGTTTGTGATCAACACTCAAATATACTTGCAGTGGTAAGTGACTCATCCACTCCTGTGTATATCATGGTGCACAAAGTATCTGACTGTACTAGGCTTCTTGAACAATGCAGACAGAACAAAGTCATTCTGAATCGTCGGAAAATCGGCCACATCAATCAGGCTCGCATCTCTTCAGATGTCACAACTGTCTTCAACTGCACCGGCTTAGGATCCTACTTCCTTGGTGGTGTGGAAGACAAGTCCATGTATCCAACTCGTGGACAGACCATCTTAGTCGAGCAACCGATTCAGCCACTCAAGAGGATGTACTTCCGTTCGCCTCGAAGGGTAGACAATGACACCACCTATATCTTCCAGAGGCCTCTAGCTGGCGGTATTGTACTCGGCGGGTGTCGCCATGACGGAAATTGGGACAAGGAGGTCGATCCCGAGTTGACAAAGACCATCCTCCGGCGTTGTTGCGCGCTGGCACCTGAGCTCGGCAGGCCAGAAGACCTCAAGATCATCAAGCACGGTGTTGGACTGAGACCGAATCGCAAAGGCGGGCCGAGAATCGAGGCTGAGAAGACGGACGAAGGGCTCATTGTGCATAATTACGGAGCATCTGGGGCAGGCTACCAGGCATCTTGGTGAGTTGATACATAGATCTAGTCTGCAATGACATCGCGTAGCTAACGTGGGCGCAGGGGGATGGCAGCACATGCGGTAAAACTCGCAAAATTGCAGCTAATAAGCGAGACACCCTCATCGAAGCTCTAGGTCAAAGGAACACATTCTAAATCGTTGCGAATATGGCATCACCACAGCATCTAGTTCATACCAGAAGTTCCCTTTATTTATCATAACATTAGATACTAATAGCTGCTACTTCTGACTTGAAGCCTGAAGGGTTCTAAACACTGGGCCACTTGTAGTTCAACCATTTCTCTAGTGTGACGTTCCATGAACCGCTTCCCAGCTGCACATGGACCCAAGCATCAACGAAATGCTTCCATACAATATCCCTTGGAACCGCATATCCCAGCTCCTCAAAGTTGAACGGCGCATCAGGATTGGCGATGCAAAGCTCGCCCTCGTGCAGCTTGACCTGCAACTCGACCTCAATCAGGTCAGAAATCATGGCATCAGCAGTGCCGTCCAGAATAGCCTGGTAAACTGCATTGTTATCCTCCACCATGACGATCGTCGCAGTCTTGAGATTCGCCCTGTCAAATGCCTCATTGGTTCCGCCTGGGTTGACAGCGACCTTTACGCCGACCTGGTCAAGCGATGCGAGGTCGGTGAACTTGTCCGCGTCGGCGCAGCGGATGCAGGCCGTCTTACCGACTCTCTGGATCGCGGTGGAGAAGAAGGCAGTTCTAGCTCTGGCGAGAGTCAGACTGACACCGCCCATGGCAATGTCGAATTTGCCGGCGGACAAGTCGCTCGTGATGTTGGCCCATTTCGTCGCGACTAGGCGAGGAGGCTTGGGCAGGCCGAGGGCGTTGGACAGGGACTGTGCGGCATCGATATCGGCGCCGATGTATGTCGTGTTGATTGCCGTTGTGTTCGGCAGGGTCGTTTGGTTCGTGACAAGGTACGTGAACGGTTTGTAGTCCCCAGTTGTGCCGACGTTGATGTACCCGCGAGCAAGGATGGTGTCGAGGAGAGACGTGACATTCGCATATGACAGAAGTGGTGTTGTTTCGCCGAGTTGAGCTTGAGCGTACGCGCTCAACATGGAAGCGCCGAGAAGGGCAGATGTCCAAATGTTCACCATTGCGACTGAAGATCAAACAGGCAGACCGATTCAATGCCGGGCGTGACTGAACATGAGACGCAGCAGCGAATAGCCACAAGTTTTATTGTCATCGTCCAAGGCCGATCCCGGGGCCCCCGCAAGCTCATTTCGGAAATCGGAATAGACTCTTATCATCGGCTTTGAATGTAAATTGCGATAGCGATAGCGAGTAATTTGCTATTGGTCAATTGGACCTGTCAACTAACGCCAAGTCCTAGCTAGTCGAGTAGCTTGCGCAATCTGGATGTGCTTGAGTAAGGTAAAGACTCGTGTTATATTCTGCCCTGCCTTTTAGACTCTTTGCAGAGGAAGTTGTTCCTGATGTCAGGCGGGGTTGGCATCGTGTGCCTGGGATGCACGGTCTTGATAACCCATCGGCATGTGGCAGATCCACCTGTCAACCAGGGCTTCCCACGTTGTCGGGTTTCCTCAATGTTACAAGTAGATTTCTTAGACGTGGCCGCCTCCTGTCAGGAAACCCGATATCCTAAGATGAATCCCGTGAACTCTTACCCACTACAACCTCAGAACATTTTTCAGACGAAGCTCAAATGCTGACAGTACAGCCTCAAGAATTTCGTCTCTTCCCGCAGCTCCCTTTAGAGCTTCGCCGAGCCATCTGGGATGAGTGTCTACCTCGCGTCCGCGTTGTCGAGATAAATACACCTCACAGGATAGGGTACGTTTACAGTAAATCTATGCCGACCAATGAAAACGAGAAATGCTGTCATCAGTTGACGTACGGGCTCAACTCCATCCCTCCAGTCATCGCGGCCGTCTGTCGTGAATCCAGAGAGGCTGCGGGGTTTTCAGTACCGCGAGATGAGGAATGGCGGACGAAGAATGGCGCAATTAGCAACGAAAAAGCAGCAGTCTGGTGGTTTGATTGGGCTCCGAGCAGGAATATCATATTCCTTGACTGGGATCCAAGTTGTGGTCATTACTGGTCAGCTCGTTCTCCCTTGGGTCCATTTAGATACCTGTCTCCCGTTGCGGCTCACGCCCAAACGGTGTGCGTTACGGGAGAGATTCTGCATACGCTCTTCCCACCGTTAAGTGATCGGGAGAATTTCCGCACTCTTTGGGGTACCAAGTCTTTCTTGGTATGTCAGAAAATAGTCGCCATCCACGCAAAGATCGATGCGGCAACCCAATCTGGACTCTGGGGATTCAACGGTGAGGAGCGCATTGGTAAGACCGCCCCGACTCAGTTGGCCCTGTTTGTTGAAACTAACTCCGACACAGTCTTGGTTCATGTGGAAAACCTTGAACATATAGAAGAGTATGCCTGTTTCAACAAGACCTTTGGCTCCGAAGAAGATGACGAAACCAAAGAATTCTTTCAAGGGCTTATTGGGCACTCAACGCAGTGGCCAATGCAGCAAGAGCTGGTTAATACCTGGAAAGCGCGGTTTCTGCTGGGACGATGGCATGATCAACAAGCCGAACTCGGCTTGAAAAAGGCAGAAGACTGGAATGTGACGCCAGCTCCTGGGTTGTTCGGTGTTATTGATAGCGGATTGGAGAACTGGAAGCTGAAAGAAGACAGTACATGGGCAAAGATGACGCTCCCAGCGGTACCACAAGTTCAGTGGGTGTACATGTTTCGCCTGTGCATAGATGATTGCCACGTCGAGACGAAGTAGATACGTGTAGCATAGCCTTTACTCTCTCGCTAATTTCATTTGATTTCCTGGGTGCCTCATCATAACAACACGCTATGATGCAATCGTGTTACCGTGTGCTCATTGGGTAAGGGATTCAAAGTAAGTGACAGGATTTGATGACTTCATGAGCGCAGAATGGCGGTTGCATCTTGGATGAACTGCTAGCGAAATGCAATGACGAGCTTAACAGCTAAGTATTTGACATCTCTCGGGCCCTAAGCTGTTGCATTGAACGAAGCTTCGGTGTGAAGCCTGACTTTTAAGTCTACGAGAACCTACCGGCTAAAACAGAGAAAGGATTGGGTTCTCCTCAAGTCCTTCCATGAGCACTGCAAAACTTGAACGGATTTGTCCGCGGAATGTAGTTCTCGTAGTCATGACAGCTCGGCAACTTGTCAAGTCACGACCACGATATTCCAGGGCCCTGCAGCTTAGTCAATACGACTTGTATGTTTTATTTGAATAGAGCTGGGATAGAACCTTTGCAATGTATTTTTCTGGTTTTTGAGACCCGTCTGACTAACGCCACAGGCGTCCTGCCTCAGTTGGAACCAACAGAGCCTAACCCCTGTCATCTCATGCACTTACTGGGACTGATTCTCTGTTGGTTTGTCTCTGAACGCGAAAGCCAGCCATTACCTTCCGAAAACTGCTTAAGTCCTGCATTTCGGGTGACCGCAAGCATGAATTTCATTCGTTCGCGAAGACAGAGGCGCTCGCCGAGAACATTGAGTGGATAGCCTTGAAGGAAGAATCGATGAAGCACACAAACAGCTCACTTGAAGTGAGGGGCAACTCTGTACTCCACGCGGTCTTTGTCTCTTTCCTTCTGCCTCAAACATCATCCAGATTCATGTTCACCATTTTATCCACAACATATCACATCCCCCGGCCCACACAATTGACAGAACTCAAACGGAATGCAGGCTCCAAACGTCGCGGCCGTGGCAGACGCCACTCCTGCAAATGAGATTGCAGCGACTGTAGATGCTGATAACCATGTGAGTTATATCGAGACGTGCCTACTTGCGACAGTGATCCAAGATACAGACGAGGACGAGTGCGGGTATCAGCGTTCGCAGGAAAGACCAGCGTACTGACAGGAAATGTAGGACGAAGGCATTGACGCCGATGGAGACGAAAGCTCGCATGCAGATACAGAGAGGTGATTTCCATTCCGGCGTTACACCTAGAATCTCGTATCCGATACCGAAGACTGACTGTACCAAATTTGATACAGTGTCCTAACTACGTCTACATCATCCGTGAGCGAAAGCATCACTGACTATCGTCGCATCCATGGCCGAACTTTCTCCCAAAAGACGGACTACTGGGGTCCCAACGACGAGAAGCAGAATGAAGCGCTGGACCTTGTGTAAGCACAAACATTGCCTGCCAACTGCTCCCTCGGGGCAAATGCAAGAATTGAAAGCATCATAACTGACGACGACAATGTCTTTACCAAAAGTCACAATTGGGAGCTGCAATTTTTTGACGACAAACTGTTCTTGGCACCTCTTGGTGACAGTCCCCAAGTAAGTTAAGTAAGCTCACTATGGTCAAACAAACAGGTCTTTGGTGTCTAAAAGTCGCACAGAAAGTGCTCGATCTTGGAACTGGAACTGGTATCTGGGCTATGTGAGTCTTGATCCCGAGATGTATTGACTTTCTAATGCCAAAACCTACATGTAGTGATTTTGCCGACGAATTTCCGTCTGCACAAGTTACTGGTATCGATATCTCGCCCATTCAGCCCGGCTGGGTACCTCCGGACTGCAAGTTCCAAGTCGACGACATTGAGCAGCCATGGACGTGGTCTGAGGACTTCGACTTCATTCATATCAGCCATCTTGAGGCTAGTATCGCGGATTGGCCGGCCTTGTATAAACAAGCTTTCGGCCATCTGATTCCCGGAGGTTATATCGAAGTCAAGGAATTCGATATTACAACTCGTTCGCAACTCCACGGTGACGATATCCCTAAAGACCATTGTCGTATAGTCACAATAGGGGCATCGACGTAGGTAAAAGAGAACGGTTATCTATTGAAAGTAGGAAATGAGCACTAGGTTCGCTCTGAAACAGAGAGTGCGAGCGAGTGTGGTCCTCGGTGATTATGTAACCGAGGTCACGTGACGTACGGTGAGGTCACGGATGGTTGAAGCCATCACGACAACCATGTTTTTAGCCCATGGGCACCGGTCTTCTTTGAAGCAGCTGATAAGCTCGGCAAGACCCTGACCCAGACCCATAACCGCGGCATTGCCAGAGCTCTCGAAGTAGAGGGATATGTCGATATCGTGGAGAAGAGATACTCCATCCCCATTGGTTCTTGGCCTAAGGATCCAAAACTAAAGGAGGTTGGGGAATACAATTTGATGTACAACGATGAGTCTCTTGAGGGATTCGCACTATTCCTGCTCAAGGAAATCATGGGGTGGGAGTATGCCGAGATCATCGTCTTTGTTGCGGAGATGCGAAAGGCCCTCAAAGACCCAAAGCTTCAAGCGTACTTTCACCTGTAACTCAATTTCATGACACTGATCTGTATCTCCTATGGCTCAAATCAGACTAACCACGAGTTTCAGCCATGTTTTCTACGCACGCAAACCCGAGGAGCAGGAGGGAACTCAGGCTGAAACCTGAAAGCCAAAAAGGACGGAAGATCACAAGTAGACAATCGACCCTGAATACAGTTGGAAACTCCCAGCTCTTGTAGATGCTGACGGGCAAAGCTTTGGCCAGCATGGAGCGACAGAGAGGCATTGAGGTTGGGAATTAGAGCGCACAAGAGCACACAGCATGTAGAGAGAGATGTTTAAGTCCAAAGTCTTTCAAATGAAAGATTACATACTGCGAAGTACTGAAAGTGTGATTGAAAAAGAAAGGCGGATGCTTCGCAGCGAAATCTAGCCGCCCGTCAGTATGAGGGCTTCGCGGCGATTACGTCCCTAACACAAGCTGTAACTTGCCTGTACTACAAATCACTCGAGCGACCTTGGCAGTTGCACGGCTTATTTTTTTTTGTATGGAATGATTCTGTACTGAAATCTCACTCACTGCTTATTGCTGAGTTTGTCAATTCCATCCGTGGCTGAACGGAGCTCGGTGCCTTTTACATGCCTAAGTTACACATTAACTTGTGACATGACCCGGCATGTCAAATATTGCCAATTTTCCGCCAAGCAAAGAGACCGTGGAAACAGTCTTCCAACATCAAAACTTTGGATCAAACTCTAAACTGATTGAGTTTAACAAATCGCTCATGAGCTGATGCGGGTGACGTGGAATACCTCAGCCCATGGGCGTTACGCAGCACCGACTTGAGCAACCCAAACTCGTGATACCCTCACATACGGCCATACCCATTGGAAAATTCGGGATCCCGTCCGCTATCCCATAGACAAGCCAATGAGGGGAGTCTTGCCTATGGGAGAGTCGCATTTATAACTAAGCGCCGGTATGAAAGAGGTGGTCACATATTTCCTTCCCGTATTACCCGTACCGTTAAAGTGATATCTCCGTTTCTAGCCTCCGGTCCGGTCGCTATTATACGCCGTAAATGTAGAGCCTAGTGTTACGACCCAACATGCATAACCATAACCAAGGC
>JFFI01001330.1:31810-48624 GCA_001563125.1 Colletotrichum salicis | reverse complement strand
ACGTGATAACGCACGTGACGGGCATATTTAGGGATGCTGGATATCCTGCTTTCGTGACACTTGACGAGATTCTTGACTGGTGCAAGTACATATTCAGCGTACCCGCCGTCACAGCCAACGCCGAGGGCCTCCTCAAACTTTCTCTCTTGGATCGGATGGCCCACGCAGGCTACGGCAAACCGGTCGCCGACATTGAATGATGTGGCTGCATAGTTGCCTAGCTCGGTAATGATACCGGAGACCTCATGACCGAACGTCACGGGTAGCGCGCACATCCACGCTGCGCCGTCGCCGTGGAGGACATGGGTATCGGAGTGGTAGAGCCCGGCGGCTTTGACGCTGATAAGGGCCTGTTCAGGGCCCGGAGAGGGGTTCGGGATGTCTTGAAGGACAAGGCCTTTGTCGGGGCCGAGGAAACGAAAGGCTTTTATGGTAGGCCGAGGTGTTGTGTAAAGAAAGGCATGAACAGGTGAACCTTTGTAAACACCTGGACAATGTCTACTTCTCTCTAGCATCGTTATTGAAGTCTTATATCTACTTAAGTAACTCATTCGACAGGCCCTCAGGTAGATAGGTTGTGGATACGCTGCTGTCGGAATAGGATGATTCATAGTGAGTTTAAACCTTAAGTTGGGAAACGATCGTTCTTGCACAAAGCACCCTTGATCGGCTTCGGCTTGGCACTTACCCACCTCCGCGTTAGGCAAATTTGGGATGCGTCCGTGATAGAAAGTATTCAGATAACATTTTACTAGTATCAACAAGTTAAGGGTGGTCCAATTTATTTATCTGGGACTATGAGAGGACTACGCAGACGAATGCCTACCAAACTGCCAGAGCCGAGTGTGTTGATATTCCAAAACCTCCATTCGCCAAACACTAGTTGAGATTTCCGACGACCTGTCCTTCAACGACATTTCAGCTTATAGCCCAGTAGATCTGCTACCGATGCTTCACCGGCATCAATGTCAGCACTCAGGGCATCTCTAAAATCCCCTAGCGACAAACGTCTCTTTTAACCACAAGATTCAATGCCCTCGGGGTTCTGCTGAAGCAAGCCCGCCTTGACCCGACCGGACGCGCGCTCCTGATCAAGTGTCGCCACAGCGCTTTCCCAGTCCCTTGGAGCATCGAATGCCTCAGAGCCAACTCTGCCAATCTCACTAAAGGAGAAAATGGCGGTTGTATCGCAGCCATTGCTAATCGCGTTCCCGCAAACTTCATAAAACAAGAAGTAGCCTCTGGCAATCAAATGACTGGCAGTGGCGGCAACGCCGGCGGCGATGCTCGGGGCGGTGGCGGTAAGTGGCCACTTAACTGAACCAATCCATTCGGCTCCCGCGGTGACTCCATCGCCAACTGGAACATCCCAATCAATAGACCCGACGAGTCCGGGCAGCTTTTCACTAAGATTGTTGCGGTTAGGGGACTTACGTTAATATCAACAAAGATCAGTAAACTCTTACATCAGCGACTGTAACTTATGTGGGCTCTCGGCTTCAGTCTCTGATTCTGTCATTTGAAGACCTTGCCATTGTCGCCTTTGGGCAGCGCGCCAGGCCATCACGCCAGCTTGGGCTGTGTTGGAGGTGGTTGCAAATTTTTCATCAATGTCAACATGGATGCTAGCTGTAAGATCGCTGATCCCGGCATGGAAGCTGAGGTCTACTTGCTTCTCTGGCAATGTTCTCAATATTCAGAGTTTTATCGACTTGATGGTTGAAGATGCCGATCAGCAATTTCGGAACAGGAGACGAGAGGCAGCTTCCGCCAATGCCGGTTGCAAAAGACCCAGCATTAGCCATCATGGATGACTGGCTCAGGGTAGATAAACCGTGAATGAGTTCTGTTAATAGGAATTTAGTCATGATGACGTGTACTGATAGAGACTTAACTGATTGGGGGCAGGTTTGGTAATTACCTCCTGGAAAATGTGCTGTACGCAGGTGAAACCCCTCCAAGCTCGGAGATGAAGGAGACGAAACCTTCACGGTATCTACATGGCAGAAGCTGGGTTAGCAAAAGTCGACTCGGCCTTCTAGGTGTCACAAACAAGTTGGATCAGAATTGCTCTCGAACTTGAGTGATTAAGCGCTTTCCTTGACAAGCGAAGACCCAAACGTCGACCTCAGTTCCCAGAACATATTGCGTCTCGGCAACTGAGCCATTGGTATACAGCTCAGGGAAAGCCCAGACTGCGACGTGGTCCCCTGGCTTATTGTGATCTATGCAGAGGGTGATCACATATGTCAAGGACATGGTGAAGACTTCCACGAGGAGTGTCACTTTTCAGTACAATGTAGTTGTGGCAGAAAGAATTGTAGGGAATGGGCTGTTGCAGATAGAAGACGGGTTCGGTTGAGCAAAACTTCGGATTATATACTCAAATAGCCCTTCTTGCTGCATCTTGGGTCTAAAACCGTAGCAGACCTTCCCCTGTGGGATATGAAAACCTGTCCATTTAGACGTGCAACTTGTCGAGGCATTCAATGATTCGCCGTTCCCTCGGTGGTGGTTGTCAGATTGTCCAACCAACATACACAGCGAAGGTATCCGACTCCCAAAAACACCTAGCCGGGACAGGGTATGCTAGCTTTAGCTTGAAGGCATGCCTTATCTAAGGGGAATACTACATACATGTGGTTTCTGTTAGTGCGCCAGTGTCAAGCTATCTCTACCAAGCGGTGTGTCCTCCGTCAATGACCATGTTGCTTCCCGTCATGAAAGAGCTTGCGTTGCTCATGAGAAAGAGTGCCGCGCCCTTGAACTCCGTTGTATCTGCCAGGCGACCAAACATGTTCAAGCTTTCCCACTCCTCTTTCAGCCCTGGAACTTCTTCGAAATTCTTCCGCACCATCGGCGTCATGATGTGCCCCGGACTGATGCAATTGACACGAATACCACCAGTGCCCTTCTTGGTGATGGGACTCCACTCCATGGCCAGGTTGCGTGCCAGTTGAATCAGGGCAGCCTTGGAGGAGTTATAGACGGGTGAGAGTAGGCCGTGATTTGCGATAAGTCCAGACATGCTGGCGATCATACAGATGCTGCCGCGTGACTTGTACCTGATCATCTGTCGTGCCACTGAAGTAGCGCTCATGAAGACGCCGGTGTAATTCACCGCAAGCATCTTCTCAACGTCTTCTGTGGTGTACTCCGTGGATGGCGTTATCTGCTGGATGCCAGCTGCGGCGATGAGCCCATGAAGTCCTTGGTTCTCATCGGCGATTCCAGAGATGATCTCGTCTAGTGCCTTGGTGTCGACCACATCTGCTTGCCTATACTGAAGGGAACCTCCCCACTCTGGGACCACACGGGCTAGTGCCTCTGCATAATCTTCGTGAGGCTTCTCTTGCCGGTCAAGGCAGTACACTAATATCAGTCAGTCAGTATCAAATAGAGACCTGCAATCCAGACGGCACGAAGACATACCCCTGCCCCCTGCTTCGCAAAGAGCCTCTGCCAGGCTCAAGCCTAGACCTTGAGCCCCTCCGGTTACAATGAAAGCTCCTCCCTTCAGGTTGAAGTCGGCGAACTGACTGCGGCCATAATTGTGTTTCATGTGCGGGCGTGTGTCGAAGGCATGGTCTTTCGTAGGATCAGGACTGACTGGCCGCGCATTGCTCAATTGTGGTGTGTTGTGGAACGCAGCGGAATACAGTAGTGGGGATGATCCGATGGTTCTTTTCGAGGCAGAATTGATGAGACCCTTTCCCGTCCGAAAGCGCAAAGTGCTTTTGAGGGCTTTGCCAGCTAATGACATCGCGTGCTAGGTGTGCGATACGGTCTAGAGATGTTTGAGCTTGATGTGCGTACTAGGTAATAACTGCAAAAGCTCTATAGCTACGGCTTGATTTGAGCTTTGTATCGGTGTTGTGTAGGAAAGTTCCTGAAATCAAAGAGGCATTGGAAGCTTCATCGGTTCTTACGTTTGGCTGGTATCGCATTTTAAAATGCGACGTCAGTCCCAACAACACGGGCCTGTGGGTCCCCGCAGCCGCCACATGGGAATTTGACAAACGAGGACAAAAGATGGCAAGGGGAGAAACCACATATTGAACGCTAGAATGCCCATAAACTGACATCGCTTTGCTACTGACGTCTCGCTGTCGTCATTCCAAATACTGAAACCTATCAATTTTAGGAACGGGAGCGGTATCTTGCTTCCTGACTGGAGTTTTTTGCAACTAGCCGCGCCCCCGAGATCAGGTGGGCGTCAAATGGGGTTCGAAAGAAGAAAGGAGCAACCGCTTCGGAATGCTGGTAAGCTGACGGAAATCACGGATGGGCACGGGATAGTTGTGCCGTCGAAGATCCCGGATGAGCCACGCAACGACGTAGGACACCATGAATCCTCTTCAGCCACAGGTTGATGCATCGACCCTAATGACGCGACTGACAAACAAGGAAGTTAGATGTACCAAGCCAAAAACCCCTGTTTGATAGGTAAACCGAGCAAGAGGCGTGATCCGTCGATCACTGCTTCGTTGTGAAACATGGCAGTGTTGGCAACTTGGCAGTCAACCACCTAAGTGCACGTAAATTAGTTGATTTCGCCGTCGCTTAGCCCAGCTAGTTCCTGGGGTGTCGAGTCTAAGGACCTCACTTGTTGGTTATTGAGTGTGGGATTCCCTCATGGTGAGATATCTGGTCCGGCGAATCGGATCCAGTTCCTGGTTTGGTTCCTAGGTGCTATGATTGCTGATTGGCGATCTGTCGTTCTTCATTTCCTGCTTTAAGAGGCATGGGCCCACCGGATCTTGGCCAGTTTGCTTGTATCATCACATCATGCAGCTTGCCCCCAAAGTTGAGTGCATGACTTGGCTGATAATAGGCTTTCTTGACACAAGGTCATATTTCTTTGAGTCGCCTATCAGGATAGGGACGGATTGCAGCTCAATGCCTCAGCGGAGAGACCTCCGGGAGGAGTTGATCTCCGTAAAGGTGGACCTGACTTCCGGCCCGTCTCGGTGGATACCCACAGGGCTGAAGATAACCTCGCACTGAAACCTGACGTCACTTTGAAAACATGGCTAATTTTGGACGAGAATTTTAGATTGCTTATCTCGCCTGTGGCATCTGTTATTCCCCGTGTCTGGTGAGTAGACACTGCCAGTTGGCTTGAAGATGACACATCATAGCTTAGTGGCTATCGTGTTGATAAGCAATCTTACGACGTCATATTGGTGAGAACATAATGTTGGAGACCTAGCTAATCCTCCGAGAAGTCGTTCTTGAAGAGTAAATGAATCACACCTTTGCGTTTCCATCCGCATCCCGTGATCCTCGTGAGACGGGGCGCTCGTGAATATCCTCAAGCTCGACTTGAAGCACCTTTTGAGTGTTCTTTTGGACTCTGTCCTGCACATCTTTACCCTCGAACATGAAACTCAGCTCTTCAAGCGTGCGTCCTTGCGTCTCGGGGAAAATCATGTAAACTGTTAAAATCTCCACCAGGATCCACACACAGTAGACAATATAGTACTTCCAGCCGATGGCATCGAGCGCGATTGGATTGACATAGGTGTTGAAGAAAACGGCAAAGCGGACAGTGAGTTGTTCAACGGCGATTCCCTTTGCTCTGTATGTGGTGTTAGCGTCACGCTTCCCTGGAAGTATGGCAAGAAAAACGCAAGGGCACAGTAGAAGAGGACAGCGAAAACTTACCTTTGACTGAACGGGAAGAGTTCCACGAGATAAGTATAACTAGATAGGTTAGCGCCCAAACGTTCGGGTTCTTCCTATGCGGAGTTCATGGGATAGGTAGGGGAGAAAGGAGATCGAGGGGCCATTTACGCAAGGGCATTCCATCCAATGTTGTAAAACCTAGGATGGGAGAGTTAGCGATTGTTTCAAGCAGCACAGTGGTAGAATAGAGCGATTGACTCACGGCGAGTAAACGAAAATGAAGACTAAAACTGGAATAGCGGCTCTTTGGGATTGCTCGATGGCGAACCTGGCTGACGCGACAGTCCAGACGGTGTAAACGCAAGCAGTACCGATTGTACATGTGAGGAACATCTTTCTTCTGGCAAAGCGTGGCGCTATCAACGCGATCGGAACGGCATTGATGAAACCTTACCGTATTATTAGCATGAACTCTGATACCAACTGGCGAGAAGATGACTTACCCCAGCACGTGTTGCCTAGAATGAATCTCTGCACTGTGTGATTGTCCGTAATGCCAACAAGATTGAGAATCTTCTTCATGTAGAAAGAAATTAGTCCGTTGCCAGACCACTGTGTGAAGAAGCCCATGATTCCAGCTAGCATGAATCGGCGGCGCATGGCGGCATCGCGGAAGACATCGGCCCAGAGGAACTTGCTAGCAACCTCTTTCTCTTGCTGGATAGTGGACATGATCTGGGCGTACTCAAGGCGGACAAACTCCTCACCATTCTCCCCTTCACTGTGATACTTGTTGAGAATTGCGAATGCCTCGTCGCCACGGTCTTTAGATATCAGCCAGCGGGGAGATTCCGGGCAGAAAGGCATAAATATGATTTGACAGCCGCTGGGAACGAGTTGGAGTAGACTGGGGATTCTCCAAGCCCAGGTGGTGGTCATTTGGAAAGTACCAAAGGTGATACCTGCTGCCACGATGGCTCCTGTTTATCAATATAGGTCAGCGGTGTTCTCAACCTCTCGGCTTGGGAGCTCATGAGATGGGATTTTATTCCATACCTACAAACCAGCTTGCGTTGAACAGACTACAAAGTCAACGAGTTAGCAAACTGCCATGCTATGATTGCAGCGTGTTCGAGCGTACCTGGTCATGATTGGACGCTCTTTGGCATAGGAAAGTTCGCCGATGAGTGAGGAAGCGTTGATAATGGCAAAGGGGATACCGAAACCTAGAACCCATCGCGAGGCCAAGAACATATCGACATTCCTGGCTCCGGCTTGAAGCCCAGCACCCAAAACCATAATCCATGATCCCATCAAGATAGTGCGTCGGCGACCGAGACACTGACTGAAATAAGGGACAAAAGGAATGGCCATAAGAGCGCCGAGGGAGTAGATCGCGCTAAGAAGGCCAAGTCTTGAAGAATTGGGTCGACCAAAGTCTGATTTTGCAGATATCAGTATTGAGTCACAGCGAAGGGCAACGAACTCCACGGCAGGGTTCTCTCACATTCGAACCACGACGAGACAGCTTGCAGACTGTTCATCATGGAAGAATCGAAGCCCGATGTCCACTCAACCCCCAGCCCCGTTGGGATGAGGATGAGATAGAGGAACCGCAGGTTCGGCTTCTTGTACCAGATCGTCTTGTCATTCTGCGCAATTTGCGACAACTGTGGATCGACATGGTGTTCTTTGGCCCCGATGATCGCCATGGCTGCGGTTAGAACGATGGCAGGTCCGTTTGCTCTTGAACAACGAGATGATCCCAAACTTCGAACGTTCTGAGACTGGGGATCACGAAGTTCAAATACTGGCTGGACGTTGCGCTAGGCCCCTGGCTCCTATGTCTCCGCGGCGGAGAGGAAAGCCCACACTTGTTCCAGTCAATCGACCCCAATAAAGATGGCGGGACATCAGGCCACCGAATCATGGTCCAGAGTTCTTCGTTGGGGTTGCTTCTTAGATTGCTGCCCACCCACAAAGAACCCAAACATCGTGTGCGGGGTTGCGCGCGGGCGGGTAGGGATTCCGATCTCAAAATCCGGGGTAGAAATGACCGAGGCAACGCCGAAAAATAAGAGTCTCCGGGACTTTGAGGAGCCTTTGCCGGGGATTTATGTTGCCGTCTGCCACTTTCGTCTGAAAAACATGCCATCCGTCAACGAGAAGTGAGACGAGATGACAGGCTAAATCGACATATAAAATGCGAACGCACTTGGAAGACGTCTGATGAACGGTCTGGTCCAATCTTGTTGTCTCCTAGCCAAGGTTGCGGTGCACTAGTGAGCCAATCTTGGCGGATCAACTCCGCTCCACGTGCTGTGAATCCATCGTGGGCGGGCAATGGCACCTCCATGTGTGCCCGGCCATATTGTGTCTACAAGACAAGCTGTTCGATCTGCCCGGGGTTTAACTTGTTTCATTTTGCTATGCAGAACTCCCACGAACTTTTGGAATGTGTTTTTAATTTGAATGGGTGAGATGTGACAAGCTGTCGTCGGCTGTCACCACATCACTGACCGCATCACTGACCCAGAGTCGACCAGCTCATGCGGGAGGACAAGCATGTAATTAGTGCGAGCGCTGTTATAATGGTAACACAGCAATGATGCCAATCAGCGCAATTTAACATACTCCTTCAAGAATACATGTAGTGACCAGATATTTGCAATTGGTCCGATTGATCTCTTCTCATAGCTAAGAGTGGTCAAAAGCCGAAATTCCTGTAAGTCGAGTTATATGGCAAGAATGAAACCCGTCTGAAGCGCGGTCCCATCGAAGATTTAGTTGGCAAATATCATTATGAAATCGACTATAGCATCCAGGAAAGTTTTTGCGAGTGTCTCGTCAAGACGTCCGTCATTGAAACAGACGGAAAGACCAGTCTCACCCTTCCAGCTGTCCATTCGAACAAGCCTGGTTAAGTACCAAGTTATTAGTAAGAGTATTCGTGATGTTTTCTCAACAGCTGGTGGTGGATGAACCATCGAAGGAGATGGTCAGGGGAAAGAAACGATTCTTACACATCAGAGGAGTAAGCCGTCAGATGGAAATGGCAGCTTTCCACTGTGAATGCCCCTTCACTACTGGTGCTGAAGATGCCTTCTGGGACATAATTATCGACTATGCCGTCACCAAAGAAGGCCTTTGCGACACGGTATGAAAGGTTAGTAATACTCGACAAGGCACTTGAATAAAGGGCTGGCTTGTACCAAGGGTATTCGAACCGGAAAGCTTGTGGGTGAGAAGGACGAAGGCGCTCTAGGAGTACTGTTAGAATTGAACCCAATAACCTGAAGTAAGAGGCTGGAGACCACTCATGATGCTACAAAGCTCGCCAGGAAGTTGCTCTTGGCCTGGTCAATGACCAATTGGAACTCGTTCTTCAGCCAATACTGGGAGCTGTCTCTAACATGGCGAGCCAGTCTCACGAGAGTTGCCTTGATGGCTTCAGGATCTCCTTCGTCCACGACGTATGATCGAAGTGGTGCAGATTCAACAGAAGCGCCAGCCTGACACGATCCATAGCGAATGCTCGCGTCGCTACTAGTGAGATAGCGCCTGCCGTTGACTGGCAATGGCGAGGAAAGGAATAGAGAATCCGAGGCATCAGGCAACAAGGGGCGAACTCGAAGTATCGCTAGCACCATGGCGGCATGGCCGAGGTGAGTGAAGGTGAACTGCGGTCCAAGCCGACTCTTGATAGCCTTCCGATGACTTGACCCTGATCTGCACTGAAGCTGGCACAAACGGTGCGAGGCGTGCCTACAGTGTTGGTGACAGGAAGTCCCCAAGTTGTCTTCAGAGCCTTAGTGACCATACCAACTTGGTTGACATATAACAGGCAGTCATTCTGCGGCCAGTAGAAAGGTACATAATCACTTACTGCACTTTTGAGCAACTCTGTGATAAACTCATCTCGCGTCTTTTCATAGTCCGGCAACTTCAAGCCCAGTTCTGACCGTTGCAATTACTGAAACGATCCTGCGGGCCCATTCCAAGGCAGCTTCGTTGGAGGTTGGCGGGGTATAGACGATAAAGGGAGGGTCTTGGTCGGTGGTCCAGGCGACCGAGCATCCTATTCAGGGTGCTGGAATCGGAGGTTGACAAGTGCCTTGGGAATCTGCAACGCGATTTTATTTAGCGAGAATCCAGGAACATGAACTCGGAGAGACGTGTTCAGATAGTCATCGTACTGAACACGAGAGTTTGGTTCTCGCAAACCGACCCAAGCTTCGGTGCCGACAGCAAGGCGCCTGATAGAACGGGGGTCGTCTGGTGAGGGTTCTCAACGGAACTTCGCCGGCTCTAGGCGAGGCAAGGGTGGAAGAGACATAGTAGTGACAATTTTACAGTTGAGATATGATTCGGAATACGTCCAGTGAATCACGGTCTGCAGGAGGATTGAGTGTAAAGATGGGGTTTGTCAGTGATAAATGGACGTAGTCAGCCTTGACGTGGGGGACAGGTGTCAGCTTCTTGTCTAAACGCAATCGAGATAAGCGAAGTTCAAGTTGCCATGTCTTGCCCGAGTCTGACCGTTTGACACTAGTAGGTTCTTCGGGATGTAGCCGAACAAAGCTTAGCGCTGACTTGACGCATCACGATCAATTCATCTCTGGCCCGCCCGCCCGTTGTCTGTAGCCGTCATTCGAAAGCGTATACACTTTGCGTTCCATGTGGAGGGGCATCCATTCGAACACCACCATAGCGTGAAAGAACTTCCCTCTAACTACGTCGTAGCTAGTTTTTCCCACGACCATTCTTCTGCCCTGGCAAGGACGATACTTCGAAGGTCATGTCCTTACGAATTCCTCGAACAGGCGCAGTGCTTCCTTTCTCAGAAACGCTGTCTTCATCAAGACGCGTCCAGTCTCCCTGCCCTGCCTCATCGTCCTCGTAGTTTGTCCCTTTACGGATCTTGCTCTTAGACGTCACTCCCGATCCGCCAATAGTAACGAGCCCGACTGAACCCGGGTGGAGGCCGTGGGAGGCATCGGTTTGACCCAAAGTTGTAGGTCGCGGTGATCGACGGTGCAGGAAGAATTGTCGTAAAGCTGGGAGGGAACCGGCAATGAAACCAATGGCAGTCTCGACATTAGACCAGAGGGGGATGCTGGCGATATGGACTGTTGAGTGATCTATGTCAGCAACTATTCATCAGTAACAAGAGAGGATACCATACAGGCAAGATCGTCAAGAGGACGGTTGTAGTGATCGATGTATGGAGTGCGTATCATGGTCGAGACTGAAGCACTGTGTCGTTTAAGGAGGTGAAATTAGCCAAACAGATCATCTCAGACGGAGGCACGCGACAGAGAACTTACAACGAGCCGAAGGAAAGAACAAAAGACACCATAATCTTTTTCGAAAGTTTCATTTGCGTTTGCCAGAGAATGATAGCCGGGAGGACGGCACAGGCAAGATCGGTAACAATGGTGCTGACAGTCGAAGTGTATGACAAGGCCAGCATTGAGCTGACTGGTGAGCACTCCCCACGACCCTCTAGTACGATGCTTGTATCCCAATTGGCCTCCACAGGTCGGCATAACAACAGGATTCCGACGAATGTCGTCAAGAAGGTGGCCACGGTAAGGCTCATCAAGATGTAGACGGCGATGCGCAGCGTTGGCATTGTAGTAGCGATCCGCAGTGTGGTGATGCAAATTGAAGTTTTGATCGTACACAAGACTGCCACATAAAGCACCATCCAGATCATCAAGTACTTCATCGATTCAACCAACATTACTGGACTGAGGTCTGCGTTGCGCGTGCCTAGTCCGCTCAATGCGCCCATGCAGGCGAGGGCGACATCGACGAGGTAAACGACCTTAACGCCAGCATTAGCCTAGGCGTAATAGAGAAGAGTAACTCTCTTATGTTCGCCACGAAGCGTTCGAAAAGGTTCCGGCTTACCAAACCACCGAGCATCAAGCCATCATCCCAGCTAAATATCTTTGCCCGCAGCCGAATGAACGTCCTCAGACATACCACGATCAACGACACAACGCCGCCAACGATGGAGACCACAAATAGACTGAGACCAACACCCTCGAGTTGATAGACAAATCGCCGATTGGAATCCTCAGTCGTCATGTTGACTCAAAACTATGTGGCAATGCCTAACGGTCTTGACTACACGTGATGTTGCGATGGGCTTGGCCGAAGACAGCGAGTCAACAAAACGAGTGACTAGAGATGAGGTGATGAAATGATCGTATAATTGCCGACAAGGATGAGGCAAAACGAGGAGAAGAATAACGTACTCCACAGAAGTGAGCAAGAGTCGATTCTAGCTAGACCTATCGTTGACAGATATGCGGACACACCAGACAGGTTATATGGAAGCGGTCTTCGTCGCGAGTTACAAGCCAATATCTTCCATCTCACGCCGATCACTAGCAGAAAAACTCCTGGCTGTCTTTTAATCGAGATGCTAGGCGTCGCTAAGATCCTTGAACCATCCCTGAGCAACCCTTGGAAAAGCTCCTACACGCAGGGAAGAATGCCTTTCGCTTCGACAAAGCCAGGGGGTATGCGGGTTGGATAACTTTGGGTAATACTCAGCACCACCATATAATCCCAAAGAGGCGACTGAAAACGGAGTCGTGAGGCAATTCTTGGTGAAATGACCAGGTAACGTATGTTTGACCCGTTTGCCGGATTTCCGGCTCCGCTAGGTGGGACAGTCAAGGACATTATATGCCATGCCGCGGACTACAGCACGTGTGCGGGTGAACTTTATGGCATGATATAGCTTTGACACCGAACTTTATCAAGAATAGAATGCAACATCAGTGCAAAGGTCAATCCTGCTGGTTTTGCCTAGTACTAGTACCTTTTCGATCCCTGGATTGATATTACAACAGCCTGCGGACTGATGTATCCACGAGTGAAGACGAGAACATCAATGGTTATGGCCTCGGCATTCGCTCTTTCACGGTCCCACATCGTCCGTCATCCAGGCCTTGTAGACTCAATGTCACCTCGACCAGTACTCTCATTGGATTTCAGCAGTGGAGAAAGTGGATGATAAATTCGTTAACAAGGAGTCCCTACTTCTTTCGCTCGAAAGGGTCTAGGGCGTTTGTTGAAGATCCAGAAATGGCGAGAGAGGAGACCGTCTGACAGGTTGACAGGCACCACGTTGCTGCTGTCACATTTTCTCCTATTTTCCTTAATAACCATGCTCCCCAGACCCCATGATATGATTCGGTTGAAAATTGCCTGACAGTCGAACTCGGCGTGAACTCACCTTAGCACAAACATCCCATCGTGCTCTACGTTAGACAAAATGACTAAATCACAAATCACCGTTCCCATTACCCAGGCTCCTCCGTACAAAGTTCACGAGGGCAAAACGGCCGTCATTACGGGCGGTGCAAGGAGTGAGCCTTCTTACCATTACCTTCTGGCAGTTCTAGGAACACCTACGCTGACAAAAAGATCCAAGGTATTGGTGCCGCCATTGCTCAGAACCTCGCCTCCAAGGGCGCCAATGTCGTTCTCATCTACCTGACCGACTCCTCGGACGAGCCTGCCGCTGCTCTCGCCGAGCAGTTGTCAACAGCACACAACATCAAGGCCGTTCCCGTGCGTGCCGACTTCAGCACACCCGATGGTTGCTCCAAGATTGTCGATGTTGTAAAAAATGACATGCCACCCAACGCAAAGACCGGCAAGCCGCAGGTCGACATACTCGTCAACTGCGCTGCTCTCTTCCACGCAATGCCCCTCGAGGCCGTCAACATTGAGGACTTCCACAAGGTCTACTCTATCAACGTCCTCGGCCCCATCCTGCTCACACAGGCAGTAAAGCCCCTTCTGCCTACCGACCGCTCGGGCCGCATCGTCAATGTGTCAAGCGTCGGTTCCAAGGTTGGCCTTGAGTACCTGACCCTGTACGGCGGCAGCAAGGGCGCCCTTGAGGCCATGACGCGCACATGGGCTCGCGAGCTCAAGGAGCACTGCACCGTCAACTCTTGCAACCCGAGCTCCACCATGACGGACATGCTCAGAGGTGCCTCTGAAGATGCGAAGCAGGCCATTTCGTCGTGGTACCCTCTTACACCGCTGTGCGGAATCCGAGAATGGGACTCGGATGAACAGAAGGAAATGGCTGAGAAGTATGGTGGACGTGCTGGCTACGCTGAGGAGATTGCTGGCATCGTTGGCATGATTTGCTCACCTGAGAGCGGATGGATGACGGGATGCCTGGTCAGTGCCAATGGAGGCCAGTGGATGGCTAGTTAAATATTCAAATTGAAGCAAATTTTTCTCGTCAACGTCAATGTATAGTTACAATAGAATTCGACCTCTGCCGGTTGACGCACAGTAGAGACCTGCGGCTTGTGGCCTCCCAGGCTCGCATCGCAGAATACTTCTTCACTCAGCCACGGTGACCACCACGTAGGGACCCCACGCACGAAACCATCTCATGCAGGGGCTTTCCAAGCCCTGGCAATAATAAGCGATATCGTCTACGAGGAGCGTAAGAGGCTCATAGGTTGTTGATAAGAGAGAATTGGGGGCCGCTAGCAGTCGTTGGGGCCAACTCCAGGTTCAGAAACATTTTCAACGTGGCACCGTTGAGACCAACAATCAAAAACTGAACGGCTCAAAGGCATGTCTACAGAGCGAGCCAATCGACGACCAGGAGAATAGATTGTAAAAGTGGCAATTCTAATGTGGACGCAGGGCCGCAAATCATCCTCATTGAAATGGCCAGGCCCCTTGGCCGTTAGCGTCCTTACGGTCCCCAGAATAAAGCGACCTCGTAACATTCTTGACTGATGTAGTAAAAGAGAATCGGCACACCGCCGTTGTCGGGATTGATCTTGGATTCGAGGTCAAGCAAGTCATCCCAGTTGCTCTATCCGAGGGATTCATATTGATTTCTCGTACTTGAGATACATATGTTCTTCCTTTCCGTAATTCAGCATGTAGATCACTTGAACCTCCAACTAGAGACATTTCCTCCCCTCAACTAGTGCACAGCATAGACCATCGTTTAGTAACGCACCAACGGGACGGTCCGGTGGGGCGACATCTCAGACGCTCATTTCGGGGATACGAAGGTATTCCCGCAACAATGTAACCTCGAATCCACCCATGCGCAAAGTAATCCTAGAATCTCATTCCACGACCCGTCAAAATGCTTCAAGCGATCTCGGAGCTTCTAAAAACCGTGAGATGTCCTGAGCAACGTGACTCCAGCTCCTGGGAAATCCTCAAGTACTACCTGCATTAGAAGGCCGAGTCTATTTAGTCTGAAAGACAATGGTCAGTGAAATCATACTTGGATAAAGACAAGATAATTCCTCATCTCTGTATCAGGTACTGCGCCTGGAGAAAATTAGGTAGCGTAATTCTCAGGTTCTAAGCTTGCTTTAGTAGTTGCGGAGCCTCACTATGGACAAACATGAAGTTAAACAAGTACTTATGAAGATACTCAGCTGCGACTCAGCCAACCGCCTGTGGCACGATCACCACAAGGAGAGCCCTGACAATGTCAAGATTGTTAATACCTAGTTTAGAATATCAGCGCTGAAACCGCACGCTACGGCGAGACGGCGTCTGCGACCCCAACGAGTTTTTGCAATCAACAACATGAAGCGTTCAAGACTCGTCAAAAAGAGTGAATCATGATCACATTGAACTTAGCACTTGACGATCCCATTGGGGGCCGATGACAGTCCTCAGCCTCGTATTTAACATCTTGTGGCGCGGAAAGTTGACCAGGCAATGCCGACCTTGGCAAGTTTGTGCCCAGCATAAATGAATATGCGGTTCTGGGGGCTGGGAAGAAGATTTGAACAACATACATGATTGTTCTCAACTGATGTTCACAAAGCCGTGAAGCATAGTTCTGTTTTATTTCTTTTGATGTAAGCTATCAACTGTGGCGTTACAAGGGCCGGGGACGTTATCAGTGGGCTAATACAAACCGTCAAGCCGGGCATTCGGGGAGATAGCGTCTCTTTATTTTCCGCTCGTGATATACCTTGTCTAGGTAGTGAGATGAAAGCTCGGAAACTTGGACGTACGCTGACTTCCCGTGACCTGTTGTCATGATGTGGTACTCATCAAGCCATCATCAAATAATGACACTGTTGCGGTATGCCGCCTTCCGGAAGATACGCCTACACCGTCATACCTTAGCTGTATCCTCCTTGTTTCTTATATAGCTACACATGATGCAAATGATAAATAAATTTGATAGCGTTTGCGATGTTACCGCCAGCTCCGGAAGGTCTACAAGGTCGAAAAATCGAAATGGCAACGCTATAGGTCAGATCCCGACCTAGTCTTGACGTATAATCCTACTACCTCGGGATTCTTGAACCCTATTAAGCTAAGCTATCAATATCTCATAGAAATAAGCCCGGCGTTAAGCTTACGAATGAGTTGAGGATAGTACTCGGGGTCAACCGACTCTATGGAAGCGCAATCTAGAGGCTCACCCACATGCAAGCATATCTCTGAAGTATTCGAAGTGTGGGAACAGCCAAAGCTACACTTTACCACAACTGAGGGCAATGATTCATCGACTACGATATACGATCTGTCTGGCAGCTTGTAGAGTACTTGAACTGTGGTGGCCAATCTGTACAATCGTGAGCCCGTCCATCTACGTTTTCTTAGTTCAGCCTGATGAAATCGCCAACTTCGCGCTCGATTATCAGTGATACCAATTACCCGAAGATATTCCAGGCTTGCTCGCTACTGCCACTGTCATGGGTCTCTGGGCAGCCCTATCCTATTTCGAGATTATCACACGAAAATGGAAACTAAAGCCCTTCGTAATCAAATGTGAGTAAAGTAGGCACTATGGCCTTGTGGGTGGTGTTGAGCCATTGCTGCTCAGCTAGCAGCTGAAAGCCTTGCAATACAGCAATTACATGTATGATGAGGTAAGTAACTCAGGAATCTATCTTCTGTGGCCTTACCCCATGTCTTCGCGGTTTGGTAGGTTGTTCGGCGAACCGGTGAGATAAAATAAGGTATGACCACAAGGGAAAGACTTCTTAATCATGATGCCACTCCCCCATGAAACTCGTTGCACCCACTACCGGCGGTAAATCAGATCGGGGAACAAGATAACATGAAGTATACATTGCCACTCGTGACTTCACCTTGCTGAACGCGTCTTTGGAAGCGTACAAGAGTTGGGCAAGATCACAAAG
>JFFI01001330.1:0-27748 GCA_001563125.1 Colletotrichum salicis | reverse complement strand
TCGCATTGCGGGTGACCGACCTTCGTCATAGGTGGTTGCAGCTTGCCAGTTGTAGCTCTAGTATCCACCACTAGGCGACTAGGTACTCGATTTAAGTGGGACCCATTGGTCAGTCGTATTGCAGAGTTGTCAACTGAGTCAAGTTTGCCAGCCTAAGTCCTCGCAGGGTTGCTATTAATCGGCTTCGCCAGCCAAATTTAGCTTTTCTAGGCCTCTTAAGAGATTCCCACTCCCCGGGGGCCCGGTAGGAGGTGGCGTCAAATATAGGCCCTATGCTGTCTCGCCTATAAGAACGCCAGGAAAATCTATCCCACACTAGAAAGACTAAAATTCGGGGCCCGGGTTTTCGTATTACGTCGTATTGTGAAAGACTTTTTTTTTTATAGCTTATCTGGCTAGCCACCTACTAGGCTGGATTACGACTGTGCGAATAACGCAGATAAAACAAGAGTAAAGTCGCTATATTAAACTTGGAGTAGCTCCAATTCACAAGTAGCGACGTGGAGAAAAGTTAATCACTCGTCAATCCTCATTCCTCGTTTGACTCGCATCGAATCCAATGACAATTAGATTTCTTTGCGCCTTGAACTCCGCGAAGCCGGTGTCGGTGGCTCATACAACATCCCCCCGGACTCGCTCTCAATGTCGGGCTCTCAATTAATTTTGCAACGCTCTCAGAAACGCACGGTTAATCAATGTCCATCTAATCAGCCTCGCAACTGCTTGCAGCAACGATCTACACAGCAATATCCCATCGATTGCGACATGACCCCATTTTCGCCAAGGGCGGGGTTAAGCCAATCAGGGCTTCGATGCGCGAGGCTTTAATGGGGGCATGTACCGACATTTATGGTACATCTGTTTGCTAGTGATTCTGGGTATGCCAGAGGTACCAGCAGTCCCTATCAATACATAACGCTACATTACAGTCTAAGCAGCCCTTCCTAGTCTTTTTCCGCTTCTGTGGCCGGGTGACGCTATTCCCAGATATCTCATTTAGAACCCTTAATGCGCGCATACTACCACAATAGGAACAAGGCGAATTGACCCTCCTCGATCCCTTCCTATGCTGTTGCCAGGGAATCAAGGTATTCCTCTTGTCTGTGGCCCGCCCAGGTCGGGATCTCTGGCGAGCCCCTGCTAATGGCCCAAAGCGTTGAAGTAGCTGGGCTGCTAGCAGTTGACGCCATTGATACTGGCTTTTGACAGTTTCCCAGCTAGGTTTGCCCCAGAGCTGTAAAAAGAAACTATTTACAACAATTACTTCAAGCAGGAAATTCCAGGCAATCGACTGCCAGCCTCCTCGGCGAATAGAGCGCCCGTAATGATAATAGGACCTCATCTGATCACTCGTATCAACGCCATTCATATTATGGTTATAAGCGTCAATTGCTGTAGGCACTGGAAGGTCCTTACGAACGTCAGGCCCGAAGACCAGCCGGGCGGCCCGTTTAGCAGCGGAGTCCCCAGCTGGCCGGCGCCGGCTTCGTACAACCTGTTCGCCGTCACGGAAAACAGGTGTTAGGAAGAGTACAAGAGCGTTATCTTTCCATGTGAACTGGTTAACCTGTATAAACAGATTAATATACGGATTTCTCTAGCTAGAGGATCGTAATAATATACCATACCATCTAACGAGGGGATATTATATACTTGGCCCCATAGGATATCCCGGCCTTCACTGTCTTTTTCAGCTACTAGGATCTTATCGATCCCGCTGTCCCTCCGGCAGGTACCGGAGGCTCCAATCTGTTACTTCCGAAGGGCCCCGAAAAGCCGTACGGAAGCAAAGAGGTTATCTAGGAAGATATGGTAGGTTATAGCCGGAAGTAAGGCAACTAGCGTTGTAACAACCCGTTGTATTGGTGTTAAAGCTCCGGCCTTGTCACTAGAACTAATGCCCCGTGCCGGCCGAGCTTGCGGTACTAGCCCGTACGGGCCCTTCCCGTGTACGTGCCATAGCCACCGGAGACAGTAGCCTGATTGGGCAAGAACCCAGATCTTGAAGCCGGTTGGGATCGGTTTTGTTGGTATAGTTGTGGTCTCTAGAGACCGGCCTGTATACCGGACCATAGCCTCATCAACTGTCAAGTCTGAACCAGCTGTATAGAAGTAATCGCTGGTTTCTTGTATATGAACCGACCACTTATTAACCTTCCGATAGACATCCGGCATTAGATCCCCCGGAGGTTGGGCCCGGGCCCAGCGGTTGGAAGGGGGGGTTTGGGGTTGGCTCGCCTGGAACTTCGAGGTATCGAAAATCCGGAGACGCTAGCATAAAAGTTGGAACCGGTCCCGGGGCATAAAGCGGGTAAATAGATGAATAGGATGCTCTTTTTGCTGTTGAGTTGACCAGTATCCTTCCATTTGAGATCCATCGCGGATTCTTGTATAAAGTAGAATTCCTAAGAAGACGTATATCTCATTTACAGAAGTCTCCCGCCATGCGTATGTTCGTGACTGTTTAAGCCGGGGACCCTCCTTTGATAACGGTGCCACGTTCGTCCAGTTAACCCACTCCTGAACGAGGTCCCGGGGGACGTACCGGAGGAAGAGATCAATCGGGGCTGCTGGCAGGCCTCGTATCTCTCGGGCCCGGGCCGGCACATCAAAGGGAATGAAGGAGCCCGGAGCACCACGCTCGACAGCCGGAGGCTCATGGGGCCGGACCGTGCTACTGTCACACCGTTCCGGCGTACAGTCGGCAGTACAAGCGGTAGCAAGGTCCTCCGGAAGTATCTCAACATATATAGTGCTTCTTGCGGAGGCATTAGAGGCATCAGAATCGCTAGATGTTGGTATACACGTCAGCAGGGCAACCGTACGGTTGGAACGAAGTGTCAATAATGGTCTACTATTGCTGCGTATGGCGGTGGAAGGAGGAGGTTGTGGGCAGAGCCCACGATTCCTCAGAAGTGGTATGTAAGTGAGAGGGCCGTTTGTAAGTGCCCATACCGCCTTCCAGATCCACCCTTTCTGCCGACTGCTCAGAGATCCAACACTAGAAGACATCGCCACATTAATCAAATGGTAGTTTGTATGGTAACAGCAGCAAAAGACACATAGAGATAATGACGTTCTGCTTATGTATCGACGGTAATGAGGGGTAAAAGTGGCTCTAAAAGTGGAAAATTTAAGGCTTGGCGAAAATGGGGTCATATCGCAGTCGATGGGATACGACGCATGGAGATTGATCTCGCCGGCGCTCAAGAAGAGGCTGATGTTGACAACATCACCGTCGTCAAGCGAGACTTTGTTGATGTCGCTAAGGATTGGAAGAAACTTTTAATTGTGTTTGCAGCATCACGACGGTCTTTCCAGTCACGGCTTTCACAACCTTTCTGCCGTTAATCGTCCAAGGAATGGGATATTCGGGTATCGAGGCAACTCTTATGAGTGTCCCGCCTTTTGTTGTTTCAAGGAGGCTAAGATTCACCCCGGTTACATTGGAAACCTAATGCTGACACGCTGAGCTGCAGGGGAACTGTTGGCCTGCTGGTCATTGTCAAGTCTAGCGGTCACTGTAAGGAGAGATCTCTGCACACCGTCGGCGGCATGTGTTTGGGCATCATCGGGTGCGTCGTCATGGCTACCGCTGTGAGTAAAATACTTCGGTACGACTTTGCGAACGTCTGCATGGCAGGAGTATTCGTCGGTGGTCACCTTCTCGCGGTGTGGTTGGCTGGAAACACTCCCTGGAAAGGGACGAGAAGCGTCATGATGGGTGTGAACGGCTGGTCGAACATTGCTGGCGTCATTGCACGGCAGATCTTTAATAGCAAATATGCTCCCCGGTATGGGTCCTCAAGTTACTCCTCGTAATTGCTTAACCTCGCTAACGGCTTCATAGACGAGGTACCCCTCATTGTAACCATAATCATCATGGATTGCGGTATTTGCGGGCTAAGTATCTGTACAAGACGGAGCACAAGAAGAGAGCCGACGAGATTGCATGTTGGGATGAAGCACAGTTTGCTGCTGAAGCCGTGTCTAGAGAGAGGAGGGGCAACCAGAAGCGCACGTTCATGTATGGTTCATAGACGCCCGCGTTTCCCACGGATGGGAGTTTCGGAACCTCCCCTAGTCGGTAGTTGTGGTTTTGCGTGAGTCATCTACTACCAACATAACTCAACTTTATCATCAGGAATGGTTCAAAAGTAAATAGTGCCTAGGTTGCTTCTTTGGCCAGAAAGTTTTGCCATCATAGGTGTTCATCCAGTACGCTGCTGTATGATTTGTGTACTGTCGAGAATACTAGGTTGCCGGCCGCAGTGCGGGTTCTGATGCCCAGCAGGCGTGGCAGGGACCACTCGGAAACGCCCTAATGAAACCCCGGAAGCGGCAATCTGTCAGAACCAACAAGTCAGCATCGATGGATTTCATATGTGGCGCTTTGCTTACGAATTATGGTAGACCTACTATGGTATTCAGCTCTTGAACAGATCCGGCATGGTTCAAGGACTAGCCTTGAAGCAAGGAGTGCCGGGCGACGCGGATCAAAACTTAGTAAAGGGGAATCATGGGGGTTATCCCATCTTAAACCAATCGTTAAAGCCCCGTTATCTCTTCCCCGCATTCCACATTTCTAGCGGGTAAGGGACCCTAAGCTACTCGTAGTTGTTGGAAGTCCCGCTTTGCCGCTATCAAGGGGAACATAGCCGACTGACAATCTGTCTGCTTATCTCTTCCCTCTCCTATGCGATTGTGTTGGTTGTCTTCCACCCCCCGGCACTTCCCTCTCAAAGAACCGCTTTTCAATTCTTTTGATCATTGTGTGACCTGCATATCCAACGTCATCGTTTCACTTGTTTGCGTAATACCCACTTGGAAATCAACTGCTTTCAATCACGTCGAGAGAGTAAAGTACCCTGCGATGCCACGGAGCAAAGATACCATGGCGCAACCGAAAGAGAACCGCGTCGCAAAGAGGCCAAGCCCACAGAATGGAGAGACGGGGAGACGACGAGCACCTTACGCACTGCGTGCTTGCGAGGCATGTCGTCGACGAAAGGGGAAATGTGACGGTCGGCAACCATGCAGGTACTGCGCAGGGCGTAAGCAGACCTGCGTTTTCGACAGCATCTACGGCTCCGATGACGGCATCTGGTCCGTTCCGACAGCGATTTCGACCGATGAATCCACAATCGAGTCCGATCAATCAATCCGAGAGACGTCGTCGACGTCAAACAACCAGGAGAACATCATGAAACTTCTATCAAGTCTCCAAGACCAATTGAACAGTCTCGCATCCCGCGTGCATACTCCCAGCGAGGCGGCGAGTGCCATTCAACCATCCCCAGCTTTCGCGATGGGCAACCAGACACCCGAAGATTTCCTGTCAGCCCTCATCACCGACGCCGGGGTCATCGAAACTTGCCTCGAGTCAATTGGGCCGTCGACATGCTCTCCGCCGCGGGCACTGTACGGCCTGCCGAGTCCGGAGGACACCATGAAGGTTGCGCGAACCCGCGTCCGCCGAGAGAGCCTATACCACACGCCGCCCGAACCAGCGCAAGACAAAACGATCAGTCTCGACTTCATCCCCACCGTTTCTGGTCACGACGACGCCATGTCTCTGACGCAGAGTACGAGCTCCTTCAACACACTGATAACAGGAGGAGGCGATTCCCAAAAGTTGTTGCGGTTCAAGTCCTTGATGAACATCGACGAGGTGGTCGAAATGCTTGGCGTATACCAAGACGTCATCGGAGAGCTTCACCCAATTATCGATATCGACCAGACTATTGCGCACGCTCGATCCTTCTATGCAGATGTGGAATCAACAAGTTGGGAAATGGTCACAGAGAAATCGGCCACCCCTGCTGAGGAAGATTTGATAATCTTGAATCTTGCCTTAGCAATCGCACTGCATACGGAAGCGACGCCGGAAAGCTCCAACATCGAAGCGCTCATCGTAGACTGTATGAAAGAGGCTGTCAACAGCAGGGTCACTGAATCAACCACAAGTATGAAGCAGGCCATTGTTATACTGCTCAAGGTTAGCCGCAACCACCCCTCAACCGAACCTTGACCTGCGCTCACAATAGATAATCAGGGCTGCTATGATTACTTCAATGATATGCCCCAAGTTGCTTGGCGCATGTGTGGCATAGCCGGGCGCATATTAATGGAGCTCGGTGTACACAATGAGGAAGCGTGGTCTCGTCTAGCAGACTCACAGAGTCAACGCTCAGAATTATGCATCCTTGTCTCCAGCATTATCATCCTTGACAGGCAATGGAGCGCGGCAGCCAATCTGCCTTCCAATTTTCACGACTCTAGTTTCAGCCCTGTCAACCTTATCTCGGTAAGCATTATCATTCTAAGCAAACACTCAACCTGCATTAACACTCATGAAAGACCGACCACCCCTATATCAAAGCTATGATGTCTTTCATTCGTGTCAGCAACAAGTTGGAAGGGCCTATGGCACAAGCCACAAAAGCCCAGCGGTACGAGGACGAGGATAACTTTGAGCTCATGAATTTCCAGCTGGAGCAATGGCGAAAACGAGCCGTCGGCAACTACTCCATCACACACCCTGAGACATGGAGCTTAAGCCCTCCAAAGCAACCTTCATCCTTTGCCATATTACTTCACCTGCGTGCGGAGACCGTCCGGAGTTTCCTTCTCAAGCCCTGGTTCTTCTCGCGGACCGACACGCAGACGAGTAAGAAATATCTCCAGCCCGCAATTGAAGTCCTCTTCGACATCTGTGACGTCCTCTACGCCCTGAACGCCAACACGGACATCTACCGCAAGCAGCAGCCTTATTACCAAGAGCTATTGGCGTCGGCTTCCGCTCTTGGTTTCGTCCTGACGTCGTCTCTGGACCAGAACCGTTCGACTCTGCTAGCTAGTCTACCTCCGGGCCTTTCCAAGGCGATGGGCCGCAGCTACGAGTTGGCTGTGGCGCTGGCGGCGAGTTATGTTACCAGATCAAAGGCTGCGAAGCAGTTGTCTGATCAGCTCGCGGGTGTGCGTGGGAGTCTGATGGGGTTCGGTATGCTCGAGATGCCCGACTCCGCCGAGAAGGATGATGGCAAAAAGGACGGCGACGTACTTCCTGTGTCGGACTTTGTGTATGATGGGTCTTCGGGGTGGGACGATGAGTTCCAGATGCAGTGGCCAAGTTGTGATCTCGAGAACAGTTTTGCAGAGGGCATAGTCTCATAAGGGGGTCTACTCGCGGTTGTACTTTTATACCATGTGATATGGACTGAATGACGAGCAATGACAACATTTATGATTAGTTTCAGAGCCCAGCCTGAACGGTTACCATCAAATATTTACTTTTCTTGGGCATCCAGAATCACTCGATACATGTATTTAGAATCGCGATGCGTGGATTCTCTAGAATTAGCTGGAGAAAGTGGACGAACTAGCAGCTACAATTCTTGGACTCTCCCGTATCGCCAAAACGTTTCCGTGCCTATATCTTCCGCACCTTGAAGCTAAACATCTCGTTTGACACAACAGAGTTCCGATCTCTCATCTTCTCCGCGGTATCAATCCCTAATACCGGCACGCGATACTCAAAAGCCGCTCCATTCTCTTGGCCTTTGATGGGATAAGGGAAGGGAAGGTATTGCGGCATCAAGCCAAGTTGAGCAAGGACGGTTCCCTGGTCCCATGAGATGTGCTCATGATACAATCTATCGCCACGAATGTTCACAACAGCAGTGAAGGGTATCTCTACCTTTTTGTACGTTGGCGGGATACCAGGAACACTTAGAGTTGTGGTGTTGATTATTAGTTACTTTGGCCTGGAAGAGTATTACTTGAAGCGAAACTACTCACAGCCAATCCACAACAGTGCCATGTGTGAACTTGTATATAAACTCATCCACAACGCGGTCAATCCCAAGCGTGCGGCTGATGAGCTCTAACTCAGTGTCTTGAGAGTTGTTGAAGATGAAGTTGTTGCGGTAGAATTGTGTCAGTGGCCCTCGTCCGATGCCACCCGTCAGCTGAGTGCACGCGTTAGTAGTGAAGATTGTATATTCCGGACCTCCCTCGTGAACGGCCCGTTAGACTCCGCTTACCGTGGGAACATGGTTTACATAGGGTTGATCAACCATTGTGCTCATGGTATGCTCAACAGAGCGGTCCGCGAACTCATAATACGTATGCTCATCCCAGATCGCCTCAAGATCGAAATAAGGTCCACCGATGAGTGGCTTGAGAAACGTCAGGTTCCTGGTGTGAGACAAAGACTCTGCCCAGTAATCAAAATCTTCATGAAATGGCGTCGCTAGCCTGAATGATTTGGCTTTTGCATATGGGTAAGTGGTGATGCCCTCGGTCTTCTTTGTCTCGGGTGATGCTTGGCCACCAGCTAGATGGCACAGCATGGGGACTTTCGCTTTCTTGAGTGTACTCTTATCGCTGGCATTTGCGTAGACAACAGCTCCCACGATGTCTGGAAAGATGCAGGCCACCCCAGCGATATGGTTCCACAACGTTGGGTCAAATGCTCAAGAAAGCTTTAGCTCGTACGCAAAGTTTCTGAAGCCCCGAAGGTTACAATCACTCAGGAAACATACCGACAATCCCAAATTTGCTATCTTTCTCCAACTTGCTGCAGTCTTTGAGTGCTTTCAATGCAGTCTGCAAGACATCTGCGGCAGTATTCGGATTAGTCAACGCCTTGGCTTGAATCTCCACCACAACGAAACCTTCTTCCGCCCACTTGATGAGAGCAGAGGGAACTCCTTCAACAATTTCGAGGCTTTGAGTCGAATCATGTTGCAGTATAATCAGCCCCTTCCCGTAGCCTCTGCGTGAGAGCGGCGGTAGCAAGGTGATACCCTCGCCGATGCACTGTGACTCGGCCTTTGGCAGTGGCGCAGGGGGCTTGCTGATATCCGCATACATTCTGAATAAATTTCGTGTGAGCGAGAATCACATTCAACGATACAGTTTAAAGAGCAGTTTGAGGGGTTGTCAGCTGCGAGTTTAGTCTATACGTTGTGTTCTGCGTTCAACCAAGACACAAGCAGCCAACACCGACAACCTGGGATGGACCATGCCTTGGGCTTGACATTCCGATGGCTTGGTCGCGCTTGATACGGAAACCTTGTTTTAGCGCATAAAGAACAGCTTACAAGACCGTAGAGCTGGGTCCCTTGTATCCGGTGTATCGCGGTGTGCGCTTCCGTTAGGAGAGGTAGGAGCGTGCGTTCCGTTCCGTTCGGAAGTTCCGTGATAAGCACCAAGGCGGCGAACCATCCCCGGCCGGCACCACATTCGCTGTTACGCGCGCTTGGACTCGCTGAGCCACGTTACGGGGCGGACGATCATTGAGAACATGGGTAAGGGTACTTGTCATGAATTCTTCAGCAGTAGTCGCATTTCTAGACGCAGAAACGATGGCCAAATGGTAGCTTGATGTTACGATACTTGACCGTGGTTGGGAGCTTGAGAGAACAGTATCGCGCGAAAATGCATGCAGTCGATAATATATTCCTCGATCAGAATGTCTAATAATACTTCTTCAACATTCTCAACGGCCTTCTGGAGCATCATTCGCGTATCCATGTGGCACTGAAAGTCAGTCGTATCTCAGGCGCCACGCAACGCAGCCAACGCGTGATCTCGACGCTCAAAGTCTCGAATCTGGAATGATTCCGCCGCCGCCTGATCCATATTTCGACAACCAATCTCTCGTAAGTGACTTGATAGGCAAGAGAGCTGGCCAGCCCAATTTCGATAAGTTCCTAATGCGTGTTGGGCGGTTCCGGAAGCACCACCGGAATCCCTCCCCATACTCTGCCGCGACGGCCTAACACTGACACAACCCCTGTCAGCCAGCCATCAATCTGGGGTAACTCGACAGTAACTGAATATGGGCAGCCGGCTTCGATATGTAAAGCTGGACTTGTCTCGTGTGCAGAAGGGCTTTGATCTCTTCATGATTCATCGGTTTCCAACTTGACTCTAACCTCGAAATCGAAGAGAGCCTTACGCCACTCGTTCACACAAGTACTTTTCGCTTTGCTTCTCACGGAGCTCCACGTTGAAAAGAATTACAATGGAGGGCCCTTTTGACGCAGTCGTCGTCGGTGCCGGTAAGTAGAACTTGGGCCCACCTTGGACCGTTCTTTTAGACTCTAGTTCCTGACAAGTCTCTTTTCAAGGCTGGTTCGGTCTCGCAGCTGCCAAGGCCTATTCACAACTACACCCAACTGCGAATCTTGCCATCCTAGAAGCTGCTGAATCCTGCGGAGGAACATGGTCCAAGAATCGCCTCTACCCCGGCTTGAAGTCGAACAACATGATCGGAACCTACGAATACCCAGACTTTCCCATGTCGGAGTCTATATACGGTGTTAAGCCCAACAATCATGTCCCGGGTGCGGTCCTCCACCGCTACCTTACCGACTTTGCCAAGCACTTTGGGCTCTTCGACCGCATCCAATTTCACACTGCTGTCAACTTGGTAGAAAGGAATGGCGAGAAGGGATGGCGACTTTCTGTTGCCTCGCCGTCTGGGGAGCGCGTCATTCAGACTGAGAAGCTCATCCTGGCAACAGGATTGACTTCGACGCCGAACCTTCCAACTTACTCAGGAGCTGAGACCTTCTCGGGCCCTTTATTCCATGCAAAAGACTTCTGCAAGAGGGCATCTGAGCTCAAGGGGGTCAAGAACGCCATAGTCGTAGGCGGAGCGAAGTCAGCCTTCGACGTTGCCTACGCCTTGGTTCAGGACGGCGCGGAGGTAGACCTAATCGTTCGCCCCAACGGCCACGGTCCGGTTTGGATTGCGCCTCCCTTTGTCACGCCTTTCAAGAAGAGAATGGACCAGTTACTCAACATCCGCTGGATGTCATGGTTCAGCCCCTGTCCTTGGGGTGGCGAAGACGGGTACTCAGGCGTCCGTCAATTCCTCCACGGCACTACCTTTGGTCGCTTCATTGTCGACTCGTTCTGGAAGGTATTAAGCGGCGACGTCCTCTCGGCCAACGCGTATGACTCCCACCCTGAGCTTCAGAAGTTGAAGCCGTGGCACTCGGCTTTCTGGATTGGTAGCGGACTTAGCATCTTGAACTACGACAGCAGTCTGTTCGATTTGGTCAAGGAGGGCAAGATCCGAGTTCACATTGACAACATCGATCGACTAGAGGGCAACCATGTTTTCTTGTCCTCTGGTGAACAACTTGAGACTGAGGCGATTGTCTGCTCCACTGGCTGGAAGAAGGAGTCAACCATCAAGTTTGCTGGTCTCAAGGAGGAGAAGCTCGGTCTCAAGTACTCTTCGACTGAAAAACGGGCTTTGGATCAAGAAGCGGACGCCAAAGTGCTCGCTCTCTTCCCTCGGCTGGAGGATCAACCGAAACTGAGATTCACTCCCAAAGAGGCAAACCCCTTGCGTTACTATCGCTTCATGGTTCCATCCACAATGGTGGGCTCTCGGGACCTTGCCTTTGCCGGCATGATTTCAACAGTCAGCACGTCAGTCTGCGCCACTATTCAAGGTCACTGGATTGCCGCCTTCTTGGGTGGCCAACTGGATCGCCTTCCCATCTCTGATCAGGAGATTACGGACGAGATCATGTTGCACACACAATGGGGCAAATGGCGTTACCCTTGCGGTTACGGCGCCGACCTTCCTGACTTTGTGTTTGAGGGCTTGCCATACGTCAACATGTTGATGAAGGATCTCGGAGTAGAGACACACCGCAAGTCTAGTCGGCTTCGGGAACTTACATCACCCTACTTGCCGGCCGACTTCCGCGGCTTGGTTGATGAGTGGAAGCAGGGTCACGGTGCTAGCGAAACCGATGTTGCCACGCACAAGGTTGTGACTTCAGGGACGGATGAATAAGGGGGCGAACACTTCTACGGTTGAGAGCCAGCCATCTGTTGGCTGTGTTTGTTCAAGATTTCCCTGTTTATGGGCATGTTCTCCATGCGGATTCCCACTTCACTTTGTATTGCAGTTTTCTCCCAGCCTAATTCATTACAAACTCAGTGTACTACTGAGACTCCACAATGGCTATCCGAATCGGAGGCCGAGCACGGTAGTTCTCGATAAAATGATACACCAGACGTTGTCTGTCGGGTTTCAGTTCCATTTAGATTGCAAAAGATATGTCCCCGAACCGGCGACTACATTCTTAGTTCGATCAGGAGTTTGCTTCGAAGTTGACGTTAGACGCCCGGGATATGTTTCCATGTCCAATTCCGATTGGCTCTTTTACCCAATGATTTGTAATATTTGATTCTAACTTCAAGACTCAGCCTATTTCATACTTGACGTTGACTTTCGTGTATTTTTGCTGCTTGTGTACTTGTCTGCAGTCGCTCGATATTTCTTGGCCTCACTGGGGTATCCGCGGAACCCGCGGAACGCACGCTCTAAGTCGAATGACCGCCACAGCCCCGCGGGAAGCGCGTCTCGGGTTGACGGAGTATCAGTAGAGCGTATTTGAAATCTTAAAGAGATTGATCAGCAGACATCAAAGTTATACAAAATATTTCACGATAAAGGGCGTTCGTATAACGTTACCGGCGACGTCTGGAAGTGCTAACGGTAATCACAGTGTTGTTGAATGAACTAGACTTTGCAATGCGCAAGGAATGGTGATCTTCATCTTCGCGAGCGAATCATCTCGCACGCTTAGCTGCAGCATCCCACCGGAGGTTATAAGATGCGGAGGTCTGCCTGCCCAATTGGTACTATCGAGTTCTCAACTACACTTACCATCACCGCAAACGAAAGTTGCAACCAACTACTTACACTTATCAACATGCTCGTCTTAATCGCCGGAATATCTGGCAGCCTTGGCTGTCGCCTAGCAATAGTTGCCAAAGAGCGCGGCCTATCTGTTAGGGGCCTAGGACGCGATCCCTCGAGATTGAGTCCTGAGCTAGCCCAGAGTCTCGAATCCTTCGTCACAAGTCGCAACTATTACGATATTCCGGCTCTAGACAAAGCCGTAGCCGGCGTCGATGCAATTATCTGCGCCTACAACCCGATACCTCTCCTGGATCTCGACGGATGCCTCTTGCTCCTCCGGGCTGCCGAGCGGGCAAACGTCAAGATCTTCATGGCCTCCTCGTGGAATAATGATTGGACGAAGATCAAGTTTGGCGATTTTGAGCATTACGATGCTCACATTGCCTTTGAGCAGCAGGCCGCGATGACAAGCTCAATCAAACCGGTGTACCTTTTTACAGGAGTCTTTGCCGACCTCTTATTTACCCCTTACGGACCAGGAGGTTTCGATGCTTCTGGCGACGTCCCTCAAATGCGCTACTGGGGCGAGGGGAACAAGAAATTGCATTCCTGGACAGCGCAGGATGACGTTGCTGCATGGACCATTGAGATTCTGATCAACGGGGACGGCGTTCAAGAGGGCAAGGGAGGGTTCTTCAGAATGCGCTCCGGGGTGAATACGATTGAGGAGCTGGCGTTAGCATTCGAAGAGGCCACGGGGACCTTTGTTGAAGTCAAGCGCCAAGGCACCCTGGGGATGCTTGCGGAAGAAATTGCGAGACTGCGCAAGGAAAAGGGAAGAGCTAGGAACTTTGAGTATCTTCCAGAGGTTGTCGCATTCTTGTACGACCAGGGATTATTCGAGGTCCCGGCTAGTGAAATCGCTGCTTTGGGACATGTTCGTAAGCCCACGAGTCTGGAAGAACACCTCAAGGTTCGGTTCGGAAGCTAATGGAGCTACTGAAGGCGGAACGAAACTGAGGTGGTGCAAGAACATAGACATATCTACCCAAGTATCTGGGCGTGATGTGAGGGGTTGTAGACAATCGCAGTCCACATATGCTATGTACTTATTAAGGAGTCGGAGCCTAAGAGTACCCTAAGTAGTTCTTATATTTGACATGGAAGCTCGACCAAAATGTACACACACTCCGGTGTCGCTACTTTAGGTGACTGGAAAATGATGTAGAGTGAAGCTGCGACCCATACGGAAGCAGATAATTAATGTGGAAGCACACGTCGCTTTCCGGTCTAAGCCATCGGACCCCAAGTACGTGGGGTGATCACTGGAGGTTTATCGCAAAGTTCCGTTTCCGCACCTCCGCCGGTAGACCGGCCAAGATTAAATCACTGTGGAATAGAATGCTCGAGCTTTAGATCAAAGCAATGGAAGCTAGTACGGTTGAAAGACGTTGATCGCTGGTGACAGTTGGGGGTCCGTGTAAGCTGCACAGATGGTCCAGACCTTCAAATCGAGGTTCGAGCAGGTAGGGAGTTCATCATCGTCGACAGCTCCCTCCAATAGCTGTGGTCCTCAATGGTTCGGAGTCTATTCCACGCGATCCGCGTGGATTGAAACAAGGTTACCTAGCACGCCTCTTGCGATCACAATATTGACGTTGACATTGTGCCAATTTGCTCGCTTTTTTGAACTCAGTCAAACGAAGATGTCTCCTTGTAGCTCTTCCTGAATATGCACGTTTGGTGTTTCTCTACAACCCTTGACTGCATTCGTGAAACCATGTCCCAAAGCACTCTGACCGAGCCACTGCGAGACTTCAGACGATGGGATCATATAAATCTTCAAAGGGCGTCAATGAAGTCTGAAGGTTGTACTTGTGTTCCGATAGATCGTCAGTGTTTCCAAGAGCCCGGTTATCGATCATGAGCTTCAGAGTGACGACTCTCATCTGGGCCTTAGGTGTGCTACCAGAACTCTCTCATCAATCCCCAACACTGCATCGCCGGGACAAAGCCTCAGATCCACTGAGCTTCAGCAAAGACGGCAACTTCAAGATCTCCATCTTTGAAGATCTTCATTTCGGAGAGAGTAAGTCTGGGAGTAGGGAAGTCGGCCACTGAAGCTGGGCTCTACTAACACCACATGCTTGCAGATGCCTGGGATGCATTTGGCCCTGCCGCAGACAAAAAGACTGTCGGTGTCATCACCAAGGTACTAGACGACGCCAAGCCAGACTTGGTGGTACTGAACGGCGACCTCATTACTGGCGAAAATGCGTTTGCCGAAAACGCAACGTTCGTGCTTGATCAGTTGGTGAAGCCAATAGTCGATCGGAGTATCCCCTGGGCTAGCACATACGGCAACCATGACTATCAGGAAAACGTTACGGGAAGTGACATCATGGCGCGTGAGAAACAATGGCCAAACTCTCGAACTCAAAAGATGGTTAGCGACTCCAACGCTGGCGTATCCAATTACTATATCCCCGTCTATCCTTCCGATTGCACAAAGGATGATTGTACACCGGAGCTGGTCCTGTGGTTCTTTGATAGTAGAGGTGGCTTCTATTTTATGCAAACCGATACCAACGACGCAGCGAAACTGGTGGGCCAGCCCAACTGGGTCGACGATAGCGTCGTCAACTGGTTCAAGTCGACCAACTCAGATCTTAACAAGAAGTACAACAAGAACATTCCCGGTGTCGCCTTCGTTCATATCCCGCCCAAGGCTTCAAGCGCCATCCAAGCGCAGGGAATCGATCCGGAAAAGAACCCTGGTATCAATGATGATCATCCGCTTTCATATCAGGCTCAAGGCTGGTGTAAAGATGGAAGTCAAAAGGATTCCTGCGACTATGGTGGACAGGACTCATCGTTCATGAAGGCGGTTGCTGATAGCCCCGGCATGATTGGGGTGTTTAGCGGCCATGACCACGGTAATAGCTGGTGCACTAAATGGAAAGGCTCTGTCAGCGATGTTTCGGTTGACGGTAAGGGTGTCAACTTATGTTTTGGTCAGCATACGGGCTATGGCGGATACGGAAACTGGATTCGCGGTTCGAGGCAGTTGTCTTTCACCCGGGACAAGTTGTCAAAAGGGGAACTTGACACCTTCATTCGATTGGAGTCTGGTAATACTGTTGGATCGATTACTTTGAACTCAACATATGGGGAGGATAAGTATCCCACAACTCCAGACGACAGGACGTGACTTGGTGTCCTGGGCGCCGCGAGAATGTCAATATCGCTGCCAAACAAGAGGAAGGTCGACACTGACATGATACCCTGTTTCTGCTTTTAGTGAAGGAAAATAAGTCCTAATTTTCAAAGTTTTATTAATCAAATGGATTTATGATTGATCGTTTGTGGCGCCCTCAACTAGAATGCCTGCCCGTCTTCAAGTTTTTCGAATCGTTTCTTCAACTTGTCCGGTCTGAAAGTGTGACACCTACTTCTCCCCGATCCAATAAATCCAAAACCATATAAATCTTTCGGCGAACTCATGTTCGTGATTTCATAGCAATCTACATGTATTTTGAAGTGCGGAATGGGGCGGATTGACGTGCGGGGAATTAACGAATCATCGATGGCTTTGGGCTTATTTCCACTATATCCACGTATCAAAAGATGTGCAAAGAGTAGATTTGGAGAAAGCTGAGCTTAAATGGGAACTCTGTATTGTCACCATCCGCACTCGAAGCGACAGACCCAACTACATCGTTCCCGAACTTGCAAAAAGATCATGACATAGACGAACAAAAGAATTTGACCAGCATGGGGGTCGAACCCACAATCTCCTGATTCCACGGTGCATCGTAGTCAGACGCCTTGCCATTGGGCCAACCGGCCAGACAATCGAGAAATTCTCAGAAGCTCGTCTGTGGAGTGGCTTGGCCTGATTGCGGCTTATGATTCAAGAGCAAAAAGAGTCTGCACTCTCTAACGCACAATTGCGGCTCCTAGTCTTTGCGAATCTGGTTGTTATTGTTGGAAAACGGCTCCACCCTTATTGACAAGAGGATCCCCGTCACCGCCACGCCCTTGTTACATCCTACGACAACTATTGAGCCCGTTGGAAAATAGCTGGTATCGGAGGCGAGCCGAACCCCTCATCACATCGACTGGTTGGCTCAAAACAGTTCCATAGCCGCCCAACGGCTAAAGTCTCATCACGCCAACGTTCCGGACTTGGAAGTTGGAACCAACAAGAACATATTGAAACCAGCAAAGACAACAACGTCCTCAAACCCCTGTCCCTGGAAAAGGTGCACTGACGACCCTAGTGAGCGATAGAAAAACTAACCCCTTCATAATGGACCCATCTGCCCGTTCTCCCATGTGCCGCGGCCTTCCACCCCCCTTCCCCCCGCACCAGCTGTTCGGTTCTCCTACCTACGCCACGCAGAACCCGACAGTTTGGTTCGCCCATCCTCGTCATTGGAACGTAGGCTCACTGTGTTTTGAATTAGATGGATGCCGACGACGATCTTGAAGTGCAAGATGAGGTAAGTCGATGCACTCGCTACTCAAGCTAATACCCAGACGATTTTGGGTCGGAGTAATACCTACTTAAGATGCTGATGATGCCAGGAGGCAAACAACGAAGCCATGGACTCTGATCTCGACTCTGCAATTGAGGATATGGAGGTGTGAACACTGCTCAATGATTCGAATCTCTACACTGCGCACATCACTGATGTCTTCAGCCGTCCGCGCAGGCTGATCTTCTCTCGATAACGTCAAGCATTTTTGACTATCAGTTCGAAAATGGCAGATCATACCATTCGATGAGCGAAGGAAGTTAAGTCTGCCACCAGTTTGCTTTCACCCCATGTGCATCTGGCTAACGGTCAACAGAATATGTGTACCCGAATGACGATGTAACTACTTCCTTCTATTCCGCTGTTCTTGCGTCGGTGAAACATGTTGATCTGACTCAAGGGTGCAGTCGGAACTTATACGTTATGGTATGTTGGACCAAGAACCCCTTTCCTGCATGTCGTCTCACCGCGAATAGACCTCCAACATCATCTGTGGTTAGTCACACTGGAAGGAGAGTTGGCAACGAGTCCTGGCAGAGAGACCGCAAAGCGAGTTCTGGATCTTGGGACCGGAACTGGTATCTGGGCGATTGACTTTGGTGAGTTGTGGCTTGCCCCCAAGGCGATTTTGACTGGTTGTACGACTAACTCGTCACCAGCCGACACATATCCGGGGTCCGAGGTACGAGAAGAATACAATCAGCTCTGCCATCAATGATTTTGTTGTCTAAATCTTTCCTAGGTCATTGGTGTGGACCTGAGCGCGGTCCAGCCTGACCTGTAAGCATGAACTCAGACTCTCTATGCTCCTCGCATGGCTGATAAATCGTATTTAGAGTTCCCGCCAACTGCAGTTTCGAGATAGATGACCTCGAGCTTGACTGGCCCTGGGAGCAGCCTTTTGACTACATTTTCAGTCGGTCCGCCGCTGGGAGTTGGTCAGACTTTCGGACCATGATTCAAAGAGTATACGAGTAAGCAACTGGGCTCCATCTTAAGGTGTAGCTGCATTGATTGCGATCAGTTTTGGCTTCATACCAGAGTCTCAGCGGTAGTTCAAGGTAATGCTAACATTGGCGCAGCCACTTGGAGCCCGGCGGCTATTTCGAGGTTCAAGACCTCGAACTACCATCATTCTGTGACGACGCCTCCGTGCCGCCGGATGCTGCCCTCTATCGCTGGGAGCATGCGCTTGTGGACGCCTCAAACGAGTTGGGTCGGCCTCTCAACTACGCCCGAGACTGTCTCGACGATCTTCACGACGTGGGCTTTGTCGAAATACATCACCAACTTTACAAATGGCCCTGCAACAACTGGCCTGAAGACCCATACCTCAAAGAGGTTGGTCGATGGAATTGCGCAAATCTGGACATGGGCGTTGAGGCTTTCTCCCTGGGCCTCTTGACGAGGGTGAAGGGCTGGACGCGAGATGCCGTCGAGGAGTTGTGTGCAGAGGTCAAGAGGGAGGTGAAGGATACGAGACGGCATACTTACTGGAGACAGTGAGTCGTTGCCCAAGTTGTCCCAAGTTGACGGACAGTTGCCCTTTGGAATTACTAACATAAATTCACCAGACACGTCATTTATGCTCGGAAACCTTGTAAGCCATCAACGCAACAGTAGCACGGGACTTGGATAGTAGAACCTGTCAGGTGTAGATCCATGAATTGCAACCCATGCCCGCTCCTAGGAGGAACAACGGTATCTCAAATTATCTCGGTTTGAAGTTCAAATACTACATAATCGAGCCGCCGAGCGTTATCAAGCTCCAACCAAGTATACCATTACATACTTATCATCTGTGTCGTAGAGATGACATATTGTCCTGTTCTTGCCGAGACATCATGAGTCTCCGCATCTTCTGTTGCGCCAAAAGCCTAGTTTGCATTTGAAATTCTTGTAGAGCGTGATTACTTCCATCGCCAGCCTGGGTGCCTGGTATCTGGCTAGCCTGATGTTGTTGTAGATTCGCAGCATACGTGGCGATAGTCTTTACTTGGACAGCTGGAGACAGTTTTGAGAAGGTGACGAATTGCTGTTGGCTCAGCGATGCCGGATTGATGCCATTATTGATGAGCACCTGTTGCGCTTGAGCCACCTGTTCTCGTGAGGTCTGTTCTGTCATGCTCTGCTGTGATCTTTCATTCGGCATCGTCTCAGTCTGTTGCGGGTTGCCAGTTGTTTCGTTCAAGCGACGTCTCTTCGATGGCCAATGGAACCGTTGCATATCAGGCTTTCGTGATGCACCAAACTTAGTGAGAAGATATTCTAATCGTGCAGCTTCACCGCCTGTATTATCTTTCGAGATTGTGCGGTCAATCTTAACGGAGCCGAGGACAGTTCTAGGACGACCAAGGTACGGTAAATGGTTATGCGTACGACTCGTTAATGAAAGATTGTTAGGAAAAGTAGGAAATCTAGAACCGCTAGATAACTCCGAAGCAGGGCTACTTATATTATATAATCGATTTATCCTATCGAGTACTAAAATAATGTTAATATATAGATACCCGTACAAGAGTAGCAGCGAACTACGTGCTATAAGTCCCTATTCCCCTTATATTCTCGAATAAAATAAGTGATATCGGGATTAGAGTCGAAGAGAACCGGGAATGTTTATACTGACATCCAGTACTCGATGGGATATTACTCGAGTTTGTATTTTGCGACGGTGATTTGCGGTCTCGTTTCCCCTTAAGCTTTATCGTGTGGCCATGACTTATCCTCGTCGTGATTCTAGGGTGCTTCCTTGGACTATGCAAATTTACTACAGGTTTGGCGATGAACCCGCCTTGCTGCTGTCGAAGCGCTCCGTTGGTTGTTCCTTCGAGGGCATGCTTTCCGGGCCGTTCCACAGCAAGTGGTGACCTCTCCGCATGAAGCTCGGTTGGTGGATCTAGGGGGGTGCGAGAGCCATTCCTTGGAGGCTGCTTCAAAGCCGCAATACTTAGTTCCGGTCTTGTCTCCCCCAGCTTGGGTTTTCCCGACGTCCGGCCCTTTTGAAGACTCCCCATTGTCCAAACCGTCGTTGTCAAAACAAAAGATCGATGGTGAAGACTTCGGTGGTGTAAGGTATTTCGAGTGGATTCTTCGAGAAATATATGGTTTTTCGTCGGTGCCTAAGAGTGCGATCGGGCGGGCTGTGCTAATGCCAGTGCGAGTGATTGTACACGGTGACCGTAGAAGATTGATTCGAAGTAATCCTTGTTATAGTATATCCGACGTAGGCGAGTGGTGGGATATTGAAATGCAAACAACTTCAAGGATAGGTGTCGTCCAAAGTGGGTTGATTGAAGTGAGAACCAGTATACCTCCTTGCCTCGTCACATGCATCTGTCTCCCGCCGTCAGCCCTCTCGGAATTTTTTTGTTGCATGATCACGAGCTGGTCCAATGAAATCGGCAATGTGCTATGTCCTTATTAAGCGTAATTCTGGCCCGGCGTATGGCTTCGCCATATGCACGCGACCTGACGCAGACACTGTCTCCCAATATTACTAGCCATAATTGTCCAGCCTGGTAACTCCCCTTTTGCTGCAGAGCACAACCCCACCTCGTAGTAATTGAAGGAATCTCGAGCCGCCAGACCTTATGCTCGAATCCCAATGTTGTATATTCATACAGGTCGTCACTATCTCGATAGAAAAAAGGTACTTCAGACAGTGGGAGTGACTTATGCTATTGTCGCAGCGCCACGTGTGGCGTTGCCAACAAATTACTGCTGTGCCGCTTTATATAAGCCGATTGCCCGTCTTGTACGGTATAGATATGACCACTATACGGGTCTCCTATATAGAGAAATCAAGCCACTTTCTACTATATATGTCTTCTACTTGCTACCTCGCTTTGTGATAGCTTTATACCTAGGTATACTATTGGGGATATATTGAGCACCGCCTTCTCGAGCTGTCAGCGATGGGGTGAAAGTTGAGAACAAATCAGGTTCTTCGGGCTCAGTTTTCTTCTGGAACAATCACAGATATACATCACTGTGGCAACGCATGTTTGTCTGTGATGGTTCTCAATCTATTAAAGGAGAAGAGAAAACAATGTGGCAGAGTTCAGGATGCTGGTGATCCTCTGTACGAAAGTGCTGCGCAGGCCAGAATTCAAACCTATCGCTCTCCCGTCCTATGCCGAATTTCGTCTGCCGAGAACCCCTGCCTAAGCTGTCTTAAATACTTGTCAAACTTGCTAGTCTCTTCAATCACGCGCTTCACATGCTGATATCCCAAGGGTTGTTTCCGATGAACTGCGAGTTGCCGAGCTGTGGACAACGCGTTTCTGATTTCTCGGCCATTGAGATTAGCTGCAGCGAGTTCTTCGACGTGATTACGGATCTCCTGAGTATCAAGCCCAAATTGCAGAGAGTTTGGGACTTTAACCCCGTTATCGTTTCGGGCCTTGTGTCGCTGTTCAAGTTTCTCCATCCGTGTGAGAAAGTTTTCCCAAATCCGTAATCGTTGCCACTGGTCGAGATTCTTGTAATGCAGAGTCAACTGAATCCGTGATTTGAAGGCTTCATCGAAGATACCGACTCGGTTGCTGGTCAGTATCATAATTCCTAAATCCCCGTCTCAGTATGTGACGCTGCGTCCATGTCATGTGCAGACACATACCATCATAGTACTCCAGGACTCGAAGGAAAACTTTTAACCCAAGTTAGCTGTAACCTTGCTCGAATGTAGCGGTTGACAAATGACGAAGCTCATTTCTTGCCATGTAGCAGGCACTGTGCAACTAAGGGTTGGGATTGCCATACCTGATACAAGTGCATTTCTCTCCAAGTTATGCAAGCTCCGCTGTTCGAGAAAGACGTCTGCTTCGTCGAGAAGAACAACTAGACGTCCCACTATCAGCACCCTATGTCCAGTCCGTATCTGAATATACCATGTAAGTACTTACCACAGCCCCACGTCTTTCCAAGAAGCATGACCCTCTCTAAGTACTGCGCCGGACATCAATGCATTAGCGGTGCGTTTCAGATGACCGTATTCAGGAAATCGTCACCTCTTCTACATCCTGAGCCTTCGTACCTATGTCACCACAAGTGACTCTGTACAGCGGCTTCTTGGCAATCTCGGCTACACTAATTTTGGTACAGATCAGCCGCAAGTATATACATGGAAGCCATCAGGCAGTCACCTCTCGGCTGTCAGTGTCTTGCCAGTGCCAGGGCCACTGTGATGATGTCAGCTGTGTCCTAACAAGTAATTGTGAGACCAAGGAATACCCATGAAGCAAAATAAAAAGCCCGTTTCCTTTTCCACGGATAAGATCTGTTTCTCCTTCTTCTTGTAGCTGGTGGGTGACAACTGCCTCGACCAGCTCCTTAGTACTGTCATCAATAACCAGTTGCTCAAAGGCTTCTTCGTTCCACTCAACGTCCTCTAGAAACTCCACATCTAGTTTCGCTAAACTTGTATAAGTAGACACGATCAATAGTTCAATCTGGGTCGCTCACTCCACTCTTTCTTCTGCATGTTGAAACCAAATATCTTGGTGGGTAGACACATGAAGAAGACATCTCCCATTTCTGGAAGATCTTGTTCGTCTTCTGGTGTAGTATCACCATAAGGTCCAGGGTGTCCGGCACCCGCGTGCATCTGTCTGTACGCCCAAAAATCGACCATGAAGCGAGAATCAGCCTGAGAGGTGGTTAGCCGCACTTTGACCATTTAGTCCACTTTCTGATGACGTACGGAACGTCGGATATCGTCATCCGGAAAGGAACGTGAATAAACATAGTTCCGCCGGCGACATTTCCAGAACATGCGTCCACGTTGTCGTAAAGAGTCTTCCACTCCAGGGTTGGCGTATGTCGCAGGGTACAATGGCAGCCTGAGGATTTCAAACGACTCGTTGGCTACCGATGTAGGTAGCTTACTGAGCGCCAACGTTCCAGTGATCTGCTTGAACCTTCCATCGAAATCCCAGTGAGCGACGCTTATGGAGGCAAAGAATTTTTGCTTCGAATAAGGATTGGAAAAGGTATGATTAGCTTCTAGCCAGCCCATTGCATAGCTTCCCTTCAACTCTTGTAATCTCTCTCCTTCGGACTCTGATATCAGGATGCTGTTCGGAACCTAGAGGGGGTAGAAAAGTCAAACGTCGAAGAGCCAGCTGGTGCGAACGGTGACGTACAAATAGATAACTTAGATACTCTTGTGTAACTTTGCCTTGACGAAGGAGCTCGTCAACCTTGTTCCATTCGTCACTCATGCTATCATCAATGTAGTCATGCAGGGCTGCGAAATGGCTGTGCATGGGCTCCGTTAGACGGCAGTAGGCTTGGTTGATTTCGCCGCGACGATGAAACCACCAAAGATAAGGGGAAGCGATACCATCTTCGAACTCTGCATCCGCATCATCCTCGGCCTTAAAGGTTACGAATTCAGGATGCGGAATATCCTTTAAAGCCTCTAGAGCGATGCTCAGCAAAGCTGCGGTCAGCTCTTCTCTGATTATCCGTATGCACTCCCCGGTGAAGAACTTGAGGAAGTTCGGAGTGGAATCGGCACCGCTTTCGTAACCGTCTTCCGATGGCGACTGGAAGTGAGGGACGCAACATTCCAAGGTTCTGTAAGCAAGGAAAGAAATTTCCTTGTGGCGCTCAAGATACAATGCAAGGTTGGAAATATGATGTTTGCCCTGCAAATGACCGTTGTCGTTGTCCCCAGGCACAATCCGTGGCGGGTTGACGTACAGAAACTCGGTGTCTTCCATATGACAAATGACTTTGTAGACAATCTGGCCTGTCGGAGAGAGTTGTGCTCGTGGAGCCGCGTTCCTTAGCGTTCTAAGTTCTGCAAAGGCGTCTTGCATCTGCCCAAATATGTCGTGATCTGTTACGTCCCCGTGTAGGTCCAACAAGTCACAAAGAGCACCTCTCCAGCCCTTTACACGTAGTATCTGAGAAACTGATGGCAATGGCTTTTCTGGGGAGGCTAGCATAAGTCAATGGGTTGGTCTGTTCAGGCTCTGCATCGTGCAAGGGAAAGTTCTTTACCTTCTCGATCCTCCATCGTCCCCAGCTCTACCGACGTGCCATGGCTGAATTGGTCCTTAACGCGCTTCTCGTTAGGGCCTGCCTCATAGATCTCCCTTTCAGAAGACGGCCGTAGCCGTTTTCTACTGTGGTGCCGACCGCCCATTGTGGATTATCTAGGTAAAAGAAGAGAAGAGGGGATGCCGACGGTTCCCTAGGCAAAAATCAAGACAGCCTTGTCGGGCATTGCTTATTGCAGCGGCGTCAGCATCGGATCAGATAAAGTCCGATGCCTGCACTGGTAGGTTACACAACATATTCTCGGACGACTATAGGACAGATTAGCGGGACAATGCCTGCGTCCACCCTGCGATATGATTCATCCCGTCGTGTTATACACAACATCAAACAGGTATCTTTGGGCTTCTATCAAAACTAGTAACGAATTGATCAGTACCACACTTTTGCCAGGTCATGGACTCAACCAGAAAATCTCAAATAGATCAGGGTGGGAGAAAACTAAACAGGTGTTTATTCAGCACTCGGCGGGACAACCGTGGTGAAGGTATATAATTACCACAAATTGGAGCCATCGTTGCGATTGGACTGCAATGATAAGTAAATGGGGAAGGCAAGAAGAGTTTTTCCTCTAGCTACTTAAACTATTCAATCAATAATAGACCACTCTTGTAGGAATGCCTTGGTACACGCAGCGGCCGTTGCAGCTGCGTATTTCTGCCAATCCTTGTTCTTGTGACTGTCGGCATAATCGCAGACACCTTTAATCACAAGACAACAGGATACCACGTCGCATACCCCTGCCGCCTCCATTTCAAAGGCAAGAATGTCTTCGGACCTCGCCATTCTGTCGCGATCCTCTCCTGATTTCATGACTTGGTCTCCGGAGGCAATTGATCCAAAATGAATAACAGGGAAGAACTGAGCGGACCGTGATAGCATCGGATTACTAACAGGATTCCTCAGTCTCTCGCGCCGTATAGTCCTGCTTTCGTCGCATCCAAGTTCCTCACATGCACTATCGCGTGCGCCATAGCAAACAACACTCCGATCCCGTAAGCTCGAGCATACGGCGCATGAGTTTGGTCCATGATGCTTGTGCCTGTAAGTCCCTTCGAACAGTCGATCCCTCTCAGCGCCTGGGTAGCAGACCAGGTTGCTGTGTTTATCCATCAATAAGCGAAGATGGCTGTAAGTTCGTTCTCTGAGCCGTTCCATGTGTCTAACTCCCTTTAATTGACTGAGAAGTGACCGCGCCTCGGATGGCAATCTTCCAGGGACATCCCGACTGCCCTTCTTCCTCGCCAATCCCTCGGGATATTGTCTCCCAAAATCATGGATCACGATCTCTTCGCCGATAATGACATCTCCAAGAATAAGCTCTTGGCTGACACCGTCCTGGGTGTAAAAGGGAACACCACCGCAAACACCTACTAGAAGGGTCAGTGCGACCTTGCGGAAGCTGCTACTGCAGTGAGATGCCACCATCGCACCACTGGCTTTACCCATGCCAGGCATGTAGGCTAACACCGTCTGATGCCCACCCAATATGCCGAATGTATATGAGTTCTTGTCGCCGAGTGCCTTCAATCTAGATTTATCAACATCGTCCCAATGGTAGTCAAACAGCGCTTCCATCGCGTTGGCTTCCAAGGTCAACGCGCATAGTATCGCTATTCTGATGTCATCCGAGGTTTTGGGAGGGACTGAAGGTGCTCTGGCGGACTGCACTGATCCTGAGACAGGCGTTGGCCCGAATTGACCGCCTTTCCATACATTGTATTCATGACTGTCGGCCGCCTTCTCTAGGAGTGTTTCGGCAGGCTTTTCATCCTCGGATTGTGTAGAAAGAGACATAATGACTTCGGTTCGGGACCATTTAGTGGTTGAAGGGGGTTTCGGATGAGGTTTCATCGGCCGAGGGACAGACAACTTTGGGAAGGGTGAAGACCAGTACGCATTCCCATTAAGATTTCCAACAGAAACAACTGGTGCGTTCTCTAGGTAGGGAAATGACTGAACGCTGCTCATGACGAACATGACTTTGAGGCAGCTCTGAGATGTCGAGTTTAATCTTGCTGTACTCTTGGCGAATATAGACGGCCAGGAGTGAACAACTTCTGAGAATGATCTGAGGATCCGCATGTCCACAACTATTGTGATTCTCGGGATAGTCTTGCAACTTTGAAGAAGAAACTCGAACCATTCCTGGAGATTTTGGAGTCGTTCAAAGGAAGTCAGAGTTTCAGCGATACACTGCAACGACATTTGTGGCGAAAGGAATTGGAGAACATGCGTCGTCAGGTGTTCAAGAACGACCTGTGGCGTAGGCGCTCCAAGGGCACCAAATTCGGGTATTGGAGGCAAGTCCAAAATATGGACGACGGGATGGTGTTGGGAAAGATGTGTAATCAATTCCAGAAGGAAACGCTCCAGGTGAAGGTTGAAAGGAAGCGCCGACTCCAGGAAGATCATGAACGATCTATCAGTAGTGACCCAGTGTTCCAGATCCTTGCTCTCCCATATCATCTGTGCATGATTGTCGTTGTTTGATGATGTATCTTGTCTCTTCACGACCTCATGCAACTCCCTGTAGCGCTTCAGGAGGTGTTCTGGCTCCAGAAACGATCCTGAGGATCGACTGAATGCCAGTAGCTTCCAGGGAGGCACGGTATCGGGTAAGGTTAGCACAGCCCAAGGTGTGCACGATCGTATTGAGTCTGGAGAAAGGCAAGATTAGAGACCTGCAGTTAATCTCCGTGAATGGGGTTGTTTACTGAGAATCTGATCTTTCAACTCCGTAAGACCAACGAAGTAGTCGTGGCCTTCTGTTTGAAGACTGACGAGACCAGCTTGTGAGGTCTCGTGCCTCGTAACGTCCGCCGCATGAGAGAGCTGGTTGTCAATCTCTCGAAGAAACTTCAGGATACGGTCATCCATTCTATTGGGTCCTGGCCGGCTGTCGCCTGGCAGTCAGATATGTTGGCAAGGTGGACGACGTGCCCAAAAGCCTCATTGGGAGGCTGCAAGGTCATGTAGAGCCACATCAGATGCAGGTGACACACGTGAGCTGATGACACATCATTTAGACCAATGATAAGATGCATCAATAGCCCCCCATTTATTTTGTGTTAGGTTGTTGGTGACCGACAGTTCTGTGCCTCACGGCTGACCATTCTCTGCCCGGGTCACATGCGCCATTACTTGTCAAAGAGCCAGATTGATTTGAGTTTGCAGTCTAGAGTAGTCTGGCTATATTGACCGTGTACTACCGATAATGCGCATCGTAAGAGGTATAAGAGAGGTTCTTTCTATAATATGGAATGAAGTCTAGTACATGTAAGTTGAGTCCTAAAGCCGGGTTAAGAGATTTCCATACGCACCTCATCGAAATCGGCCTACAGTAAGGCCTTCAAGTATGGGTAGATCATAGGAAACTTCCTATTCATAATACTACACATTTCTCTACCTTGGTCAAATTTGACATTTGTTTTCAAAAGACATCACTTCACTGTTTTCG
>JFFI01001328.1:8399-22449 GCA_001563125.1 Colletotrichum salicis | reverse complement strand
CGAACCACCAATCACCTGTGATAGAGGTGATACCAACAGTTTCATCACCAAACCATAGAACTTCAAGAATCTTCATCAAAGTCATCTTCTGTTAAAACAGTCGCTGAGAATCTAGCTATGCAAGGCGTCTATGGTGATCATTATTCTTTTACAGTTTTGAGTGTTGTGAGAGCTTTGCCGCAATCACCTCCTTTACTTTTTGTACGGGAAGTTCGTCGACCTCCTTGCCAGTCCAGTATCGATCCTATTGAGTTGTTAGAGCTGTGTATAAAAAGACGAAGCCCAAGCTGTGTATTGACTGACCTGTTCAAGACCCTGGTAAATCATGGCCTCAGTGCCCAGAATGACCTGCCAGCCGGCATCCTCTGCAAGGGCACCGATTTCTGTGTAAGGCGTAGGGTTGTAGCACATCTCGAGGATAGCACCCTTGCGATCCTTGTTCAGGAACTCGACGATAATCTCACGCGCCACAATTTCCTCTGGTGTCTTGGGAGTGAAGTTGGGCACGCAAGCCACAATAGCGCCGGGTGCCTCGAGGTCTCTCGCCTCCTCGACGGTGGAGACGTGATACAGATTGTCTCCATAACCCCGCGCGGAGCACTCCTCGATGACTGCGTCGACCTCGCTCTTGTCACGGTTGACGAGGTAGATGTCGGTGGCCTTCATCCACTTGCGCAGAGCGTAAACGGCACTTCTGGCCGCACCGCCGCCTCCGATGACCAGAGCCGGCTTGTTGTGGTAGACGGCATCCGCATCGGTGACGTTCTGGACAAAAGACTCACGGACGCCGATAACGTCCGTGTTGGTGCCGCAGTATATCCGCTTGCCGTCGCGTTCTCTGATGAAAAGTGTGTTGCAGGCACCAACATCGCGGCACTCATCCGTCAGCTCGTCGAGGTGAGGGATGATGGCAACCTTATTGGGCATGGTGACTGAGCTGCCGTAGAATTTAGGGTGCTTGATGAGTTCCAGGAACAGCGGCAGGTCTGCCGAGTCCAGTCTCATTTGCTCCCATTTCAGGCCAATACCCTCGTAGATGGTGGTGTGCAGGAGTGGTGACAGGGAATGTGTAATTTTTTGGCCAAACAGGTAACCGTGGCGGTCAAGCTGTTCAATCTTGACCGCAATAGTGTCTTCCACCTGCTCGATGGGGGCAGCACTAGCCATTGTTGCTTGATGTGAGTTGGTTGAGTTTAGGAAAGTGAGTGAGTGATACTGGGGGTGAGATCAAGGGTTGTCTGTCTCTGTCTCTCTTGTTTGGTAGTTTCGATTGGTATCTGCAAGGCTGCTGTGCAACTGACTGAAGAACGGTAGGAATGGCGTTATGGCAAGATGCAACAAATGGAGAAAACCAGGGCTCTTTTTAGTCTAAAATGCGGTGGGAATTGTCAACCGCAGAAAATGGGGGGAAAATGGGGTCTAATGAAAGCCACTCTTTGTGCCTCGCTCTTATTCCCTTCTTCTTGTCTCCAAATGGAGATTCGTCGGTCCAATGATAGCTGTATCGAATTAATCATTCTTGCGGAATACGGGGAAAAGTCCGGGGCACTGGAACGGGCTTCTCAAGATCGCGTGGAATCCGCATCAGGGCTTTTCCCATCGGCATCTCGCCGCGATTTCTGAGAGGGACTTCCGGCAAAGAACTCTCCAGTCAACAGCCAGTGAGAAGTGCCGGACAGTCTGGGCCTCGGAATGGTGGGCATACGACACCAAATACGCCCGCCCCCCTGTTCGCTTGGTGCTCCCACTCATCCGAGTGCCAGTCTGGAGAATGTTTATCCTCCACTTTGGAGAAGTGTTCTTCCTGACAACCGGCGGCGCCTGACAAGTTCAGCGTCACCAGCCGTCAGTCTAGCTTCCCACGCCTTGGTTCAACCACCACACTTGGTGATGGGCATCGTACATCCCGCTACCACAGGCTCGGGGTGTGTTGACATGCTGCAGAGCGTCACTCAGACTGGTCCGGCTACCCTCGGGCGCCCCAGAAATCCCCAGATCGGTATGCTTGCAAACATCTGACGCTGATAGATGGGGTAGGTGGCGGGTGAATGACTTTCCTCCTTCTCCCTCCATCGCCCCTCGGGCGTCCGGTGTGACCCGGATACAGTATGGCAGCAGACGAGATCATTGGGTAAAGCCACCTACCGTTCTCTGCGACAGAGTTGCCGTATGGGTCTGCCATGGCCATTCTGCTTAGATACGGGGATCGAAAGCTGCAAATAATCTTCCCGATCCCCTGCTGCCGAGGGCAAATGTATACCAGTAGACGTCCACCTCTTTAGACCCAGGTACTCCCTCCATCCTACTTCTAAGTCCATCTTATTATTTTCAATACTAGAAAGACACCTACCACCTTATCGAATTGCCTTTGTGTTGTCTTTGCATTCCATTCGCACTTTGATACCCCTTGCTATTCTATCGCCGCCAACCTCACATCTCATACACAATCACAATGCCTTCCCGGTTAGGAATCAGCACAATGTCGCTCGGCCGATGCTGGGCAGGCCACAGCTTTGAGCATAAGATGGACATGGCCGCCAAATATGGCTACCAGGGCATCGAGCTCTGGCACGAGGATCTCATGGACGTTGCCGAGCAGTTGCCCGGCGGTGCTGCCTTGATCGACAACCAACTCGCCGCTGCTGGCATTGTTAAGAGGATGTGCGACGTCCGTAACATCGAGATCATCTGCCTTCAGCCTTTCCAACACTTTGAGGGACTCATCGACCGTGAACAGCACGCCCGCCGCATCGAGGAGTTGCGTGTTTGGATCCAGCTTGCCCACGTTCTCGGTACAGATCTGATCCAGATTCCCAGCAACGTCTTGCCCGCCGAGCAGGTTTCTGACGATCTTGAACTTCACATTGCCGACCTTGCTGAAGTGGCCGACATTGGTGCTGCGTCCATCCCCCCTATCCAGTTCTCATATGAGTCTCTCTCATGGGGAACGAGAGTCGATGTTTGGGAGACCTGCTGGGAGGTGATTCAACGGGTCGACCGGCCCAACTTTGGCATGTGCCTCGATACGTTCAACATTGCCGGTCGCATCTTTGCGGACCCCACAGCAGCTTCCGGAAAGGTTGTGGATGCTGAGCAAGCCGTTAAAGACTCTATCCAACGGTTGCTCACCACTGTTGATGTCTCCAAGATTATCTACGTGCAGGTCGTCGACGCTGAGCGCCTCGCCGAGCCTATCTGCGAAACACACCCCTACTACAACGCCGAGCAGCCGCACCGCATGTCTTGGTCAAGAAACTGCCGTCTTTTCTACGGCGAGTATTCAAGAGGCGCGTATCTCCCCGTCCGGGAGCTTTGCGCCGCCATTTTCCAGGGTCTCGGTTTCGAGGGCTGGGTCAGCTTTGAGCTGTTCAACAAGAGGATGTCAGAGGAGGACCACGGTGTCCCCGAGGAATTGGCAAAGAGAGGAGCCGTCGCCTGGTCTAAGCTCGTGAGAGACATGAAGCTGAGAGTAGAAGAGCCATCAGCACAAGTTACGGCGTCACTATGAGTGGAGATGACGACATGAAGAATGAATATTTTGCATAGCGATTGTATAGTATTTACACTACTGTTTCTTTTTCTTTGAGGAAAACAATAATCATATTGAAGTCTCCAGATCAACATTGGCTCCTCCTTTTCGATTTCGTGTGCGTGACCCCATGAAATCTTCAACTTCGACAGCAGTTGAGACGCCTATGCCTACAGACGTGTGATGTATGAACCTAGTTAAAGAGCTTTAGTTATCGATAACGGCTCTTCAGATTGTTGTATGACAGAAGGATAACTTCCAGTATTGATGCAGAGGATCCGGCGAATTGTTTCTATGATGTGCTAGTCTTGAGATGAGTTGGATTAATGAGTTTCGATGAAAAGTCAATCCACTTGAATGGATTTCCACGCTCAGATTCGACGTACGATGAGTCTTTGTCTTTACAATTCATCAACTTCTCAGAATCTGCCAATACAGGAGCTCCGCCAATGCTTACACGGCTGCATATGTATGAACCGCCGTGTCATTTCACATAAGATCCAGGCCATCCCTCTCTATGTATTTCTCCGTTTTCACTATCCTGGAGCACTCGAGGTGACAGTGTCGCAGAGATGTGAGTGAGTGCCCCTCTGCCCCTCCTTTCTCGGAAGTCCACCACCAGCCTTAGTAATGGACCTTTTGGCAGTGTTCCTTGATCTCTAAGGATCCGGATAGCGGCCTAGGGGTCCATTTTGGACTCTTTAGGCGGGGTCCTATGCGGGGATGCCCCGCTGATAGAGCACCGGACGTCATCCGCTGTGCTTCCGCAGTGGCTCGTTCTTCGGTTGGCGGCGGCCCAGCCGTCGAGTCACCACCGCTTTGCAGCTTAGGTGCTCTGATAACGCAAGCTAGGTGAGCCCGGCGCCGACTGCGGACAGCTTGTCTCGTTGCCTCGTGCTCTTTCTCGCAGTTTCACACAGCTCTCTCTGACTCTGATCTGACTCTTCCATCCTTTGGCTTGCTTTCCTCCTAGCTTTCCCGTACAGCTTGTCTACCAATCTTTCCAGTCATAGGTCATACGAATCACAGAAACCGTCACAATGGCCGACATTAGCGACGCCGAGCTCCGCGAAATCTACGACTTTGCCATCCAGTTGGGCAAAGAGGCGGGAGAGATGCTCATGACGGCGGCCAAGTCAAGATGGGGATCCGGAGGCGAGACGCAGGCATTCACAGAAAAGGATAACTCGGTCGATCTGGTGACCAAGACAGACACAGGTGCGTTGACTCTGCATCTGCCGATATCCCAATGCGCGTTGAGGCAACTTGTTTCTTGCTGACAGCACGGTGCCCGCTCCTAGAAGTCGAAGCTTTCATCCACACATCCGTCGCAAAGAAGTATCCCAGTCACAAGTGAGTCGACTCACCCGATAGCCTCGACTCTGTAACGTCTCGGACACTCTGATATTGACAAGCTTGTAGCTTCCTCGGCGAAGAGACATATTCGGCCGGCGCATCGCGTGACTACCTTGTCGACGAACGGCCGACATGGATTGTTGACCCCCTCGATGGCACCGTCAACTTCACCCACCTGTTCCCAATGTTCTGCGTCTCCATCGGATTCGCTATCAAGGGCAAGCCCGTCATTGGCGTCATCAACGCCCCCTTCTTGAACCAGACTTTCTCATCGCTCAAGGGACATGGTGCGTGGATGAACGAGACACAGAGGCTGCCGCTCGTCCTAAACCCACTGCCCGCCAATGCGCCCAGCGGCTGCGTTTTCTCCTGCGAATGGGGCAAGGATCGTCGAGACACACCGGACGGCAACATGCACCGCAAGGTCGAGAGCTTCATGAACATGGCTGCCGAGCGTAAGGGACGCGGTGGCAAGGGTGGCATGGTGCATGGCATGAGGAGCTTGGGAAGGTGAGTTCGAACACGTCTACTGTGTGGTATGGCTTGGATGGGGACGCTTGCTGACGATATAGTGCTACTTTGGATCTGGCATACACAGCAATGGGATCATTTGACATTTGGTGGGAGGGCGGATGCTGGGAATGGTGAGACAGCCCGACCATCACAGACTCAACAAGGCACGGGAACTGACACAACTGCTTTAGGGACGTTGCTGCAGGCTTCGCGATTCTCGAGGAGGCCGGTGGTCTCGTAACAATAGCCAACCCCCCCGAAGACACGAGTGTCGTCCCGGAAGCGAAGCTCGGCGGCAGACTTTACCTCGCTATTCGGTTCGTCGAGCCCTCGGGCGGAATACTAGACATTGCTAACACTACGCAGACCCGCAGGATCGACCGAGACCGAAACGGCACGAGAGGCGCAGGAAAGAGTGGTGCGGGAGACGTGGAAGCGAGTAAGAACGTTGGACTACTCGAGACCCGGTGCGTAAAGCATGTAAATGGCAGAAGGAGAAGGAGAAGAAAGACAAATAGAAGGAAGCCAGTTCAATCGAGTCTAAAGATCAGTCTGTGCCTGCTCCCCAGCCCACGCTCTGCGGATGATTTCACGAATCGTAACCTTCTCCAGAGGACGGGGATTCCAATATGGCATATCGGATGCCACGTCAGCAACGCGGTCAATGTCCTTCTCCTGCATACCGATATTCTTGAGGCCCGTAGGGATATCCAGGACCCGGAGTAACTTATTCAGGCCAGCTACGATGCCCGCAGGCGAATCCTCGGTACTCTGCGCGAGAGCGGAGGAGAGCTTGGTCCTAGTGGCCTCGGGAAAGGCCTGCGCGTTGAACGCCATACTATGCGGCAGGAAGATCGAGTGTGTCTCGGCGTGAGGGAGATTCAGAGTACCGCCGGCCGCGTGAGCCAGCTTGTGCTGTAGCGCGATGCCGGTTGCTGCCGCCAACAATCCAGCCAGGAACGCGCCGTACAGAGCCGAGGTGCGTGCCTCGACGGAGGAGGGGTCTGACACAACCACTGGTAGGGCACTCGACAGTGCCCTGATGGACTCCAAAGCAAAGTGGTCTGTCAGCGGGCTAGCCTGGCGGGAGTATAATGCTTCAACTAGATCAAATGTCAGTTCCTGCTTAAGACATAACCTTGGGATGGGCGGCCTACATGAGTGCGCCATAGCGTTGATACCACTTGGACCGCTGACTTTTACCGGCAAATCCATGGTCAGGTTAACGTCGTAGATGACCACCTTGGGCAAGATCTTGGGGTCTGTTGTTGACGTCTTCTTTCCATCCTTTGTCTCCCCGATGATGGGTGTCATCTCGGAGCCCGAGTACGTTGTTGGAATAGCCACTTGTGGCATGCCGGTGCGAAGAGCAATTGCCTTTCCTAGACCGACGGCACTGCCGCCTCCGACTGATATGAGAACATCGCGGCCCTGTGCTCGGTCAACGGCGGGACCGATGATCTCGCTCGGGTTGTGGACAATGGCAGTATCGAGAATTTCCACGTCTGAAAAGCCTGTTTCTTTCAAGCTGTCCAGGATCCTTTTTGCGAGAGAAGTCCGAGACGGGGAGCAGATGATGAGAGGTTTCGAGAGCTTGCGGGACTGGAGTTCGCCGGGTAGCTCATTGACAGTGCCCGGCCCGAAGAAAACCTTGGGGGTGGTGATGCCAAAGACAAAGGGATTTATGGTGTCCATAGCAAACGGTAGATATTCAGTCCTTGTGTATAGGGGAACGAATTCTGGTGCATGTCATGAAGGAAGATATAGGTAAGTGCGTTTATACAGGAAGCTTGCCGTTCATTCTGTCAGTCGTTTGTCATCGGCGGGGAGCGGGGTCCGACCGCTGCGGAGGTTACCCAAGTCCTGGGCCCGGCGTTGGAGGTCGGCGATCGACAGCTGGGCCGATACGTGGGCGGAAGAAGCATCTCGTCACACAGTTCCAAGCCCTCTAATTCTTTTGATAAAGCCGCCAACTGCTGTCAGGCCATGCTCGCTCTCTTACTCCGAAAGGCAAAGATCTCCCAGGACACCAGAACGCCAGGAGTAGAAGTCACTGCATCATCAAGATGCAACAGAGTTGAAATGGTTCCTTGAATGGCTCATCCTTTTCTACAGACGGCACTGGAGGGTATCATTAAGTAAATGTAAGATATCAGTCTAGTCCAAACCGTCAAAGCCTAGAATGCCATGCGCGCCCATGGGGCCAAGCTTGTCGGCTCCCGTGTTCTGGCGCTTGCTTCGTGGCTTTGAATTGTCATCACTGTCGCTATCATCATCACTGTCGCTGTCTGCCCGGCGCTTGCCAGAGGTCTCGTCATCGCTATCGCTGTCGCTATCCTCGTCACTGCCTTGGGCCTCGCCCTGAAGCTCGGACAGCTCCTCCCATACCTTAACCGTCCTACCGCCGGCAGTTATCAGGCGATTCTGAGAGTCAAAGGCAACGGAAATGACACCTTCAACGTCGTCATGGCGGAGATTCAGGGACTTGTCGACCTCCCTAGTTACCAAGTCCACCACCCGGAGGCTACCATCACCGAGGCCGACGACCAGCTTCTTCCCCAGCCCAAGCTCTTCAGGGACCAAGGCCAGAGCGTCCAGACTCTCACCGCCGCTCTTGCCGCCGTCAACGATGATGCGTTCTTGTTGGTCGTCCCAAGCACCCTTGTCCCAGACCGTGACCACCCCGGAGCCGGATCCGACAGCGACGATTCCGTTGTTCCTGTTATTCTTGGGGCCGAGGCCGGGGACGTAGGCAGCAGATAGCAGCTCGTCTTCTTGGTCGTCGGAGCGGACAAGAACGCCTCTGCGCACATCTGTCACAGCGAGCGTCGTTCCACCAATAGATACCCATTGCTTGGAGAAGCCAGAGGTGCTCTCGGCGGAAGGAGGCAACGGGACGATGGCAGAGACGTAGTCGGAGTGAGGGAAGTGTGTCTGAGCAGGCTTGGCCGAGGGGACGCCGTCCCGCAGGTCAAATATGTGCATAGCTCCGGAGTCGCAGCCGAGAAGGAGGCTCTGGGGGCTCAGAACGTGCATGAGTGTCGGGGCGTCGATCTGCTTATTCGAGGAGGGGATGATGACTTTAGAGATGACCTTGCCGGTCGTCGGGGAGAAGTGCTTGATCAAGCCATCCGTGCCGGCGGAGTAGAGGGCTATCAATTCAAAGAAGACAAGTCAGCCAGGGTTTTGAGAGAAATTTTCATTGATCTTTGTAGCGCATTAGGCGCATAGCTACGTACCAGAACCATCGTGGCTGTAGGCCAGGGCTCTGCAGCTTCCCTTGTGACGCCTTGTGCGCCAGACGCTGTCGATAGCCCCACGACCGCTTGATGCTATGCTCGTATCGGGGTCATCGGAAGCTCCAGAATCGTTGTCGCCGGAGGAAGGGAGACGGAAGGTTTCGACGTGGCCGGTAGACAAGCCAACGGTCAGTAGCGGCTCGGTAGGGTGGAGGACCTGGGTGAAGACCTCAGCGGAGAGGGGGAGGGTGCAGAGGTTCTCAAACATGATTGCTGCATCAATTGGGCAGATGAAGCTCTGTTGCAGAAATACCAGCTGTAGCAATGTGCGAAGGAGGTCGTGGGGACCCAAGTTAAGGCGGTCTAAAGGTCGAAATAGGAAGGAAGCTGAGCGATGAGAGAGGTAGCTGACTTAGACACGCGCAGGCCGGCGGCGGGATGAAATTTTCAAGGTGAATGGCTCACCGAGATGTGGGTACCCCACTAGAGCTCTCACCGAAGCGCAGACCTTGTTCCTGCTCAAAGTGAAGAACGGACCGGGAAAGACCTGGTCGACCTGTTTAGAAGCTGCAAAAGGCACAATACCCGAGCGCTCGGTTTCGTGTCTCTTGTTGCCAGTTCCAAACAACCTAACCTCGGGCATTGGGCAGTTGGGACGCCTTGCCTTTCTGGCACGCCTGGGTACCTTTGGCTGGCAAGTAATCACGAATAGGTTCGTCCACCCGCATCAAAGTTACATTCGAGTTGGTTGGGTCTCCTCCGCTGCAACACACCAACCAGTCATTGTGTAAGCCGGCGACTTGAAGACTGTCCCACCGGCAAAGCCACCAATCGAACTGGCGCAGACATTCGGGGCTCGGATGGAATGAAGATTGTTGATATGCATCATTTTCCAATTGCTGCACCCTTTCCCAATCTGACTTCTCGAGGGGTACCTTATTGAGATGAGAAACATTGAGTCCTAAGGTCATTTTTGATACGTATCTTGCTGTCTTCAGAGTGCCTTCCATTCCATGAAGTTGTTCGTAGGTGTCTACTCCGTATGTGCCTTACGAATATTCGTATCTGCTCGCCCTCTGCCGTCCTGGAAAGAGCGTCCCGTCGTCTTAAGGTTAACTGCTGCGGGGTTCATCCCCCGGCAAGCAGGTGCGCCAATGCCGCCAAACACCGCTGGAGCACCGTGGTAGGGCGCATCCGCCACAGCGGGGTTCCTGCACCGAGAAGATCCCGGCGGAAAGAGGAAGTTGAGGAAACATCGGACACCCGGCAGCTGATTCACCTGCCGTTTCTGCTTCTCTTTTGTTTCGCCCGTTTAAATCTGCTGCCCATCTTTTGACTATCTCTTAGTCGACCCCAACGCGCCCTCTCACTTTTTGTTTTCATCCCTCGTCTTCAAGCTCATGCACGCGCCCTGTGATAGCTTCCACATCTCGAAGCCATCATCCCTTACAACGCTGGCACCGACATGAAGCTACTGCCCACCGCTCTGGGCGGTCTGCTCATACTTTTGCAGTCCGCCGCAATGGCCTCCGCCCAAGAGACCGCCGAAAGGGCTGCATCCGATCTCAAATGCGTCATGTATCTCACTGGGTGAGTGAATAGCTTCTACTAACACTCATCACAAGGTGGCTTGAGTAGGTGGCTAAGGTAGACGGACATGAACCGCTAACGCAAGCCACAGCCAACACCCAAACGTCCCCTCTAGAGAGCTTGTGTCTCACATCACCCACGTGGAGCTGGCTTTTATGAACTCGGACACTTTCAACAAGGACGTGGCCGAGTGGCCCCTCTTCACCACCGTCGATAAGGTCCGTACTCAGTTCATGCCGGGCACCAAGGTTATGGTCGCCATTGGCGGCTGGAGTGACACCAAGGGCTTCGATACCGCCGCCCGCACCCCGGAGTCGCGAAGGAAGTGGGCCCAGAATGTTGCCGACATGGTCAAGGCAACCGGTGCTGACGGTATTGATATGGATTGGGAATACCCTGGGTGAGCTTCAATCACCATACCTATGGCCATTACAAAGAGCCGCAGCAGAGACAGTTACTGAACCCCAACCCAGCGGTAATGGCGAGGACTACAAGGTTGAGAACAGCACCAACGAGAAAAAGAAGTGGGAGATTGAGGCATACCCCTTGCTGCTTGAGGAGGTCCGCAGGCAGCTCCCCAAGGGCAAGCTCATCTCGGCCGCGACTCCAGGTCTTGAACGCGACATGATTGCCTTCACCAAGGAGACGGTCCCTCGTATCGTCCGCAGTCTCGACTTTGTCAATGTCATGACCTATGACATGATGAACCGCCGCGATAATGTGACCAAGCACCACACAGGTATGGAGCTGTCCAGAATTGCCGTCGATAACTACATGGCCAGAGGAGTTCCGGCTCACAAGATCAATCTCGGCTTCGCCTTTTACACCAAGTGGTTCAAAACGACGGATTGCCCCGAGGGCAAAGAGGTTGGATGCCCGACACCACTCATGGAGGATCCCGTTACGGGCGGGGATCTGGGCCAGACGGGAGGCTTTAGCTGGAACGATGGGGTTCAAGAAGACGTAAAAGCCTCTTTCGAGAGAGCTCAGAAGGAAGGCAAGTATGACAAGGAGGGCGGAGGCTACTACTACCTTGACAGGGCCGAGAAGCGGTTCTGGACATACGATACCCCCGATGCCATCCTGCGCAAATTCCCCGCCCTCGTCGACGACAAAAGACTCGGTGGCGTCTTCGCTTGGGGCCTGGGCGAGGACGGCCCTGAGTACAACAACCTCAAGGCGGTCAACAAAGGTCTGGCAGAGCGCAGGGGTAGAGGAAGCTTCCCCTGGGGCCCTGGCCCTCACGAGGCTGATGAGCTGTAGGTGACCCCTAGTCAGAGCCAGCAAAGCTTTGCCATCACTTTCTGTGTCAATGTGTGAACAACCAGACTCACTGCCGGGTTGCGCATAGTGCCAATCGTGCACCGTAGCACGTGAACTGAGGACGTTGGCTGATGGATCTCAGCATGTAACCCCGGGCTTATTTGAGGTTATTAGAGTGTGGTTGACGATGGAAAAGTTGAGAAACTTTGAAGCTGATGAGTGGCCTACTCGTGCTCGCCGTAGCGAGGCCCTATGCAAGTACGGTTGAATTAAAAAAATATTCAATTCGCAACATTGGCTCTGTCATAGCCCATGCCTGTGCCCTGCGCGTGGTACACATTGAGTGTGTTATGGCTCGGTTGGTCACCCAAGGTTGACAGGCTAACCATGTGGTTGCCGGAACGGACGATGGCGTCTGCAGCTAATTGCCCAGTTTCTGTATGGGGATGTATAGGTAGATACGTATAAGAGTCGGTAGTCTGAACAGACTCGCATCTCTGGAGCTGATACCTAGGTAACCTGGCGTGCCTGCGTACTCCGGACTGTCTCTCATCAGACACTAGCTTCGTTCACTAACATTCGTGCAGAGGGCTGACAGGTTGAATCTAGTGGGCAAATAGGGTTGCTCGGCGATCTAACGAAATGCATGTCTCATCCATGTTTCTTGGAATAAACCGCCTCGACGTAATAGCGCTCAGCTGTGTCATGTGGAATTGTTGGCGCCGTGAGTTCGGAGCAGAAGCGCCGCCGTTGATTTTCAACCACAGGGAATCTTATGGTTCGCGGTCAGAGCCGAAGATGAGATTTGAACAGGGATACCTAAAGGCGAGGCAGTAGGACGAAAAAAAGACAGGGTCTAAGGGTTCACGATGTTCACAGGGTTCAAGAGGGTCCATCTCGAAAGGCTTGGAAGACGAGGTTCAAGCTGTCGTTATTGCAAAAGGGACTCTAGGGATATGGAGGGGCGAGAGGGCGATGGGAGGACGTGTAAGTATCCGCAAAGGGTTGGCTCAGGCAAGAGGCTGAATGAACCTTGAAGCGAAAGGCGAGGCGAGGTAAGCGAGTGTGCGAGGGCGATAGACGCATCTGGCGGTCTGAGAGGCTGTTGGCACTGCAGTGTGGTACGGGGCAGGAGGTTGGAAGTTGGATGGAAAGACGGTGGACTCACGTCATCAGGGATCAAAGTCTTCCCAGCCTCAATTCTGGGCCCTCGGAACCAACCCTTGGAACCCAAGCCTTGAAAAAGGAAATCCTCGCCGGGTGACGGATATCGTCCTGCCGGAGCCGAGACCGGGCGGGGAGGACCCGCTCTTTGCCGGCGTTGGCTTTACAAGTTCATATGCGCCTGCCTCGATTTGGGCTGGTGGTAGTTGACGCACGAAGACCTTGAGTGCGCGTCGAGCTTGTGCAGCTCGGATGGATGTGCTGGTGATGCCCTTGGCTTGGCTAGCACCGGTAGTTGGTGGACAGTGCGGAAAGGGCGTGTGTGTGAGTCTGCGAGATATCTACCTACTTAGCTAAATAATTGGCTCGACTGATGGATGCACGGGTCCGTCATCCATGCCTCTGCATCATGGGCAAAAGCCTGCAGAATGCAGGGTCGCGGAGAGGTGTGGTGAACACTCACACTCACACACTGGACCATGAAGGCTGTCAGTGGCTGCCCTAGGTAGACTTGGGCAGCGTCTGCATAATCCAATGGTTTCACCGTTTGTATATCGAGGCGAATCGAGCTGGAGAATACGTTACTGATCCAGACGAGACAGAGCCTAACAAGCAAATGACACATCTATGTGTAATTTTGGGCGAGGAGGACGGAGTAGGTACCTTAGGACCGTCGATTGTTCGAGCCAGCGCATGTCTTGAACCATCAAGCATCCCCGGCATTCCAGGCCTCGATGAAGTCAGTTTCTGATCTGTGTTTGTGGGTGTCTGCCAAGGGACCCTGAGACTGTATGCCTGCAGTGCCCACAGTGCCAGGGTTTAAGTGGAAATAGCTTCATTCTTTCTCTTAACTTCTTGCTTCATTTTGAACACTTCTGCCTTAGAGTCGCGTCAGGCGAGCAAACGTCAACGGGCATCAAAGGGTCGGCAACGGCGTTCCGTTCTAGAACATGGTAGACGGAGCGAATACGGCTTAGAAGTCTGGAAATATGCCATGGAGATTGCAGAGACACTCGACGTGTGACTAGACATGACATGGCACGCCTGAGTCTTAGACTCTTCCATGTTCTCCATGTTTGTTTGGTTGACAAGATTTTCGCTGGGATTGCAGATGGTGGAAGGTGCGAGGCACGTCTGAGCGACGCTTACCTAAAATCGAGATGAAATAGCGGAGACTACCAGCTAAGCGAGTGTCATCCGCCACGATGAATGGCCTGAAGTGGCTGAAGATTAGCGGCGACTTACTGTTAGCGCCTGTATCTCATTGGCGAGAATGGCCTGTCAGCCCTGGTGGAGGCATCCCAAGGTCGACAATGAGGTCATGGCCACAGCTGGAACCACGTCATTCTCTGCCCTCCACATCACCTCACGCCCCTCCTTCCTCACCTCACAGGCT
>JFFI01001326.1:0-19173 GCA_001563125.1 Colletotrichum salicis | reverse complement strand
CCCACAGCGTTTTTTTTTTTTTTTTTTTGCCGGACGACGAGGTTGTTGAGACTTGAGACGAGCTGAAGGTGCTGTGTCCCGTTCCCAAGGCCAAAAACTGGAGACGCGACAAAAAAGAGATGCGGGACACGTTGGAAAAAGCCCCCCACTACATATGATTGTGAAGATGGATGATGGATGATGGGTCAAGATGGGCGATGGTGGAAGACACCGAAAAGTGACATGAGTGACTTTCTCAGTTTATCCAAAGGCAAGAATGTACCTGCAAGTGAAGTATCTGCTGCTGCTTAATGTTCGAGGTATCGTGGCAGGTGCTGATGTTGAGTCCGGGCATCCCGCCAAAAAAGCTCTCAGTAAGGCCAAGCTACCTGAGCTGAGGTACCTTAAGGTACGGAGAGAGCTCCAAGCGAGCCAATGTACCTCTCCCGCACTGGCAATAGAAGGGGAGGAGCTACCTAAGGTAGGTACATTCGTGCTTCCTTACCTCAGCTATCTGAATAATGAGGTACCTCCAAGTATCATGGCCTTTTCTGAGATCCAAGTTATCCAGAGAAAGTGCAGTATACCCAAACAGAACATCCTCATGCCAATCCATACACTTCTGTGCCTGGAGTGGGCAGCAACGAACCCCCCGGCAACAAGCATCCCACCGTGTGGTGACCTCCTCCTCCTCCCAGTGGCTTGTCTCGTCTGGTGTCGTGTTGTTCTCGAGAGAATCCGGCCGCGGCGTCAGTGGTCTGTGTCTGGTCCGCCCTCTGCCCCTCCACCCCTCCACCCCTCCATGTGCCCCCCCCTCCGGTCCTTGTCCACGCCCACGTCAGGTCCCCACTAGATGCTCAATAATTACCTTCCCGGCCGACATACGCAGTGACGGGACTGCTGAGGTACGTTCTGAGGCAAAAGGTGCTGCTGTCTTGTATCGGAATACTTTAGGTACATTACCACCTCCTCTCCCACTCCCTCTCACCCGTCTACTTTTTTCTTCCTCCTCCTCCCTCTCCTTTAATTTTCCTCCCTCCTTCACATCACATTCTCTTCTTCCACTGATCGAGTTCTACATCAAAAACTCTTGGAAGAAAATCAGACATCATGGGTTACACCGAACAAGACTGGAAGGCGATCAACTCGATCCGCCTGCTCGCTGTGAGTTTCACCCGCCCGCCAGATTTTTACCCCGCCTACGCGCTTCTTCGTTGAGGATTTGTCGTCACCCCGTCATTGAGACCACCACCACCACCATCCACGATGCTGCGACGAGGTCATCAGGCAATGGGCTGGCTGGCCTCAATGAGCTTTTCGAGAAGCGTCTCATCTTCAATCTGTAAATGGACAAGAAACTAACCGAGTCTGCGCTTCCCAGGTCGATGCCACCTTCAACAGCAACTCCGGCCACCCTGGTGCGCCCATGTACGTCTTCCACCCATATTACGCGTATTTGACAATGGATCTGGAAACAGAAGCTTACCAATTCACTCTCTAGGGGTATGGCGCCGGTCGCTCACGTCCTGTTCAACAAGTTCATGAAGTTCAACCCCAAGAACCCCAACTGGCTCAACCGTGACCGCTTCGTTCTCTCGTAAGTTGATACACTCTGCCAAAGCTACTAAATCACGAATCGAACCCCATTGACTGACTCTCCCTCAGCAACGGACACGGCTGCATGCTTCAGTATGCACTCCTCCACCTCTACGGCTACGGCGTCTCCATCGACGACCTGAAGAAGTTCCGCGTAAGTTTGACCATGACTCAACGAGTGAGAAATGAGCCATTTGCTGACAGACCCCAAAGACGGTCGACAGCATCACCCCCGGTCACCCCGAGGCTCACGACACCCCCGGTATTGAGGTTACCACCGGCCCTCTCGGTCAGGGTATCTCCAACGCTGTTGGTCTGGCCATTGCCCAGGCTCACACCGCTGCTGTCTACAACAAGGATGGCTTCAACTTGTCCGACAACTACACCTACACCTTCCTCGGTGACGGTTGCTTGATGGAGGGTGTCTCTGGTGAGGCCTCTTCCCTGGCTGGTCACCTCCAGCTCGGCAACCTCATTGCCATCTACGACGACAACCACATTTCCATTGACGGTGACACCAACGTCGCCTTCACTGAGGATGTCGTCAAGAGATACGAGTCTTTCGGCTGGGAGGTCCTCATCGTTGACGACGGTGACAACGACCTCGACAGCATCGAGAAGGCCATTGCCAAGGCTCAGCAGTCCAAGGACAAGCCCACTCTCATCAAGCTGAGAACCACCATTGGCTTCGGCTCCCTTCAGCAGGGCACCCACGGTGTCCACGGCTCTCCCCTCAAGGCCGACGACATCAAGCAGCTCAAGGAGAAGTTCGGCTTCAACCCCGAGCAGTCCTTCGCTGTCCCCCAGGAGGTCTACGACCTGTACAACAAGCACGCCGCCGAGGGTGCCGCTGCCGAAGAGGAGTGGAACAAGCTCTTCGCCAAGTACGGCGAGAAGTACCCCACTGAGGCCAAGGACCTCAGCCGTCGCCTCAAGGGTGACCTTCCTGAGGGCTGGGAGAAGTCTCTGCCCGTCTATACCCCTGCCGACCCCGCCATTGCTTCCCGTAAGCTTTCCGAGACCGTTCTCCAGAAGATCCACGAGATCGTCCCCGAGCTTGTCGGTGGTTCCGCCGATTTGACCGGCTCCAACCTGACCCGTTGGAAGGACGCTGTTGACTTCCAGGCCCCTGCCACCGGCCTCGGTAGCTACGCCGGCCGCTACATCCGCTACGGTGTTCGTGAGCACGGCATGGGTGCCATCATGAACGGTCTCGCTGCCTACGGTACCATCATTCCCTACGGAGGTACCTTCCTTAACTTCGTCTCCTACGCCGCCGGCTCCGTCCGTCTGTCCGCCCTATCCCAGATCCGCGCCATCTGGGTTGCCACCCACGACTCCATTGGTCTTGGTGAGGACGGACCTACTCACCAGCCTATCGAGACTCTCGCCCACTTCCGCGCTCTACCCAACAACATGGTCTGGCGCCCTGCGGACGGTAACGAGACTAGCGCTGCTTACTACGTCTCCTTGACCTCCAAGCACACCCCCTCCATCATTGCTCTCTCTCGCCAGAACCTGCCCCAGCTCGAGGGCTCCGTCATCGAGAAGGGCATCAAGGGTGGATACGTCTTGCACGAGGACGCCAACGCCGACATCACCCTCGTCTCCACCGGTTCCGAGGTCTGCATCTGCGTTGACGCCGTCAAGTACCTCAAGGAGAAGCACAACATCGCTGCCCGCGTTGTCTCCATGCCCTGCACAGAGGTCTTCGACGCCCAGCCCAAGGACTACAAGCTGTCCGTCCTGCCCGACGGCAAGCCCATCATGTCCGTCGAGGTCATGTCCACCCTCGGCTGGGAGAGATACTCCCACGAGCAGTTCGGTATCAACCGCTTCGGTGCTTCCGGTCCCTACAAGGACGTCTACAAGGCAAGTTCATCTCTCCCATCTCATCTTTGTCAGTCAGTCACTCTAACCCACTCTGTAGAAGTTCGAGTTCACCCCCGAGGGCATCGCCAAGCGTGCGGTCGCCACCGTCGACTTCTGGAAGGACGTCCCCAACGTTCGCTCTCCTCTCAACCGTGCTTTCCAACAGATCATTTAAAGCGTTCATATCCATGGGTAGAAATTGGTTAATTGGCAATTGTTCTTATTTTTTTTTAACGCAATGACGGACGTTTAACGGGGAAAATGAACTCGGTATATAGAGAGACCGTCAAAAATCCAAAGATTATGATTAACGCGAACTCGCGCTTTCCTGTACGCCTAACCACCCCGTAGCGTAGCCTGGTTTGGTTTCCATACCGAGTCCTCCATGTGACCATGGTCTCGTTGCTCGTAACCCTCATGAAAGGACCAAATGCTTTGCCCCGGCTCGACTTCCCAGGCCACGATGACGCCTCCTTCTGGACATCGATGACCTTCCACCAATGACACTATTGCCCATTTTTGTTACGATCTGGCCATTCCCCATTTGTTCGCCAGTCGATTTTAACTGCGAAACTCCTTCGTCATGTATGTAAGGGTATCTCAACGACCAAGGCCGTCTGCGTCCCCCGTCCCTTCTTCGGCCGCCCATTCTCGTTGGAACTCTCTGCCCACCCTCTCGAGTCTACCCGCGGCGCGCCGCGCCTCCATGGCTTCCTCGCCAGTCGTCGCGACCACCATGCCGACCAGCATCGGCGCCGCGTTTTCTGGCTCTTCGCCCAGCTTGCCCGTCTCGGGTATCGCTCTCGCCGACGCCCCCACTGCTGAAGATGACTCTGCTATCGGGGCCGCGCCGGCAACGTCAGAAGATACGGGTCTTGACGAGGACTTGTTGGCCGCGGCTGACGCTGACGGGACGGAGCTCTCTCCGCCCGAGTTCGGTAGGGTATCGGCGCCGTTGAGGAAGGAGGCTAGGACGACGGGGCTGCCCGGGCCGTGCTCGACGATGATGCGCTGTGCGGGGCCGAGGGAGAAGCGGTTCGCGGCGGCGTGGGCGGTCAGAGAGGTCGTCGTCAGGGAGGTGAGTGCCTCAAGTTGGGATTGAGAGTGCGCCGAGGTCAGGATCGGGTTGAGGGCGCGGTCTGTTAAGTGGAGGGCCAGCGACGGGTGTTGTGAGGGGAGGGAGGCCATTGTTGGCGGTAGCTTGGTGCTCTGTCGGGTGGGCGGGCAGGCGTATGTGTTGCGCCGGTCGGGGATGGAATCTTGTTGCTGCTCTGGAAATTTGAGACTGAGACGATCTTATGCCGAGAGAGGGAATCGAGTAAAGTAGAGAGTTGCGACAGAATTGGGTAGAAGATCAGCAAGTAAGGTAAAGAGGGAGGGACGGGAAGGAAGAGAGACGGCGAGGTTTTGGTTAGTACCTAGGCGGGCGGTTTGGCGCGGGCTTGTGGGCTTGCGGCGGTAGTGGTGGTAGTGGTGGTGGTCCAGTGGTTCGGCGTGAGGTAGTTTGCAGCACCTGGGCACCCTGTTCGCGCCCGTACCCCGCCATTACCCCGCCAAATGCCGTGCCCGACGCTCAGAGGTGGAACTCTTCTACCGCCCGTTGAGAGATAATTACGCTGTATCTTTAGCACCATTACCTATCTTTGCGCGTCTGCATTCAGATGGGACCCCCACCCAAGAGATTACCGGGGCCATTTCTGAAGAAATGTGATAGGAAAGCGGGCTCGTATGACCATGGACGATAAAGAAACGAGGGGATATATGGTGGGAGAAATGTGTCATGGGACTTTGCTGTGACGCAATGTCGAAGCTTGGTTCGTGCAGCATTTGCAAGGGGCCTTCTGTGCCTCCGTTCTGTCCATCCCCAAGGGACAGGATTCAGCGGCTGGCCCTTGTTCTCGTCGCCCGCTTGACGTCGGCTGACTTTGGGGCACTGCCAGTGCTGTGACGCCTCTCGCGGTTACTTTCAGTCGGGGCGGCGAGACTGCCAGATATCTTTGGCGATGACCGATTTCCGGACCGTCCGTCTAGGCTTCGCCGGTGATGGGAGGTTCGGAGGCGGGCTGCCGTGGGCGAGGAAAGGGGCTCGGCTACCCAGGCTTCTGCCGCCGCCGTCTCGATGGAGGGGTTCTCGGTGGCGGAGGCTCGAGGGGGAGGGTCCGCGAAGTGAACCGTCTTCTGGCTGCGACGAGCGGTTGGTGTTCCCGGCGCTGTTTCTGGGTTCTCCTGTCGAGGTTTCCGCGTTGAGCGCACGACGTCCTCTCTTTCCGGTTCCTCCCCTATGGTGGAGAGCTGATGAGCTGTGGCTACAACATCGTCGTCATCTGAGCTTGACGCGGGATCTTCGGACGCCTGCTCTCGAGGTTCGGCTACGATTGTAGGTTGCATTCCGGCAGAAGTGGACTTTGGCTTCTGGCGAGAACGCCTGCGCCTGCTGCGTTGTTGCTGTTGTTGCTGAGGCTCGTTCGCGTTTGCCGCGTGGGCATCTTCCCCGCCAAACATGTATCCGAGCAGGTACGCATCCTGCACTTCGGTGGGTTGGTGGTCCCAGCACAAATGGTTGGTGAATCGCGCATCGTGAAGTCTGGCTTGGCTATTGGGACACCTGGAGACTCGACACGTATCTGGTCTTGAAGTCAGAGAGAACTCGTACGTTGTCGAGGGGCCGAAACAGCCTGGTGGAACACTTACACAGGTGTTCCTGACAATATGGGCCCTTGCGGTATCGAGGCTTCGCGCATCCCTGCCGTCTGCAGACGGCATGCTGAGCGCAGAATCGTGATCTCGACCCTGAATCGCAGACTCTCTGGCATCCGGGAGCTTGACAGCGAGCGTCAGGCCTCTCGGCATCGCTGCTGCCAGCGCCGGCATTGCTGCTGGATACACACTGCCCCATGGCACCTTGCCGTCGTTTCTCTGTTCCCTTCCTCCAGCACAAGCTGAGAGGGTGGACGGGAGTTGAGGAGGGCATGTGCTGGAGAACATGTCAGCTCTCAAAATGCTTTAATGTTTGAGCTGCATAATTGTGCTTGGGTCGTTTGTTGCCGCGGCACCTCCAATCATCTTGAATAAGTCAAGTCGTTACTTGTAGAGCAGGGCGGACGTCCTTCAAAGGAACGGACGAACGAGACGCTCACCCCACTCTAACCCCCCTTGCCCCCTGGCTCGATGCGTTCCCGCGCTGGCAGGTAGACAGGCACGACAGGGTCCTGTCACTGGGAGTCGAGATGCAACTTACATCCATTATGGACGCTGGGCCGGTGCCAACTGGACATCGGCGCAGTTGAAATGAGGGAGAATTTGCCAATCAGGTGGTGCCCGAGAGCAAAGGTTTGAGCGATTGGGACACTGAGAGGGCGATGTAAGGCGCCAACGCATTGAAAGACGACGGACGGGTGGACCAAAGGATGTGCAGGGGGGGATGGAGGGTGTTCGTCGCGTCAGTCAGACGGCAGCAGGCCCGCTTGGGGATGTATCGACCTTTTGCTATTTGTTGTTTCGATGTATTCATCTTCCTATTCGATAGGATCCATCACAGTGGCATGAACGACATGTTGTTTGACTTGGAGCAACAATTGCATCCTGCTGATCACCAGTGGTGAGACGGTGTTAGTCTGGTTGATGCCTAGGTGCTGCTGTAAAGGTAGGTTATTTGTGGTGGCTCCAAAATCTAGATGGGTCAATATTGCAGCAAAGTCATCTGTACTGAACGGGGAAGATGGCTGCCAGGAGAATTCAGATCTCATCACGGTGGAAATAAGGTGTTGGAGGTTGAAGCAATATTCGACGTCGTCCAAACGGCAAGAAGGGTGTTTAATCAGAACAGGAGGGGTGGCCCCTGTATGTTTGGCACACTCCACGCTCAGCAGTTGCGCCTGGCTTCGTCATTGGGGGGTGGCCCCCTGTCAACCACAAACACTACGGATGAGTGCAGGTGGAATGTGGCTTGTTCCTGACGAGAGTGGACAGCTAAGCTCCTGGGCTCGAGGCTGAAGCATTCAATTCACACCCAAAATCCAACCTTACATTCCACACCCAATCTTCCCACAACATCTACGTCTTCGCCCTAGCCTTTGCGACGACTTCCACGACTTGGTCCATTTCTCTTCACGACATACTCGAATCCGATTCCCTCCATCATGGCCGACGCTGAGGAGAAGGCCAAGGCCGAAAAGCTGGCGGCCGCCAGAAAGAGGGTAGGTTTACTCAGGGTGCGACCACTGGTCCATTACTCACAGCTCGCTAGGTGGAAGAGTTGAAGAAGAAGAAGACAAAGAAGGCCGCCGGCTCATCGAAGAAGGAAAAGGCCGAGTCAACAGCGGCAGAACCGAGCGTCTCCAAAGAAAAGGACGCCGAAGCCGAACCCACGACACCCGCCGACCCTGCCACCGAAGACACAAAGGAAAACGAGAAGGAAGCTGCGGAAGCTGTCGCGGAGCAGCCAGGATCACCTACCGCATCTCAGCCTTCACTAGCTCAACAGTCGAAGCTCCGCTCTGCGTCCTTCCGGCAAGGGTTCGTCTCCGCCGGCAACGGCCCTCTATCGCCCAGCGCGGAGGGTCCTGAAGGCGAGACTGCCACCGATATCTACCGTAAGCAGCATGCTCGCATAGAGGAGCTCGAGAAGGAGAACAAGCGTCTAGCCAAGGACTCCACCGATGCGGAAAGGAGGTGGAAGAAGGCCGAGGACGAGCTGGCTGATCTGCGTGAGACCGAGGGTGAGAACAAGGGCGGATCAGACAGCCAAGTCGAGAACCTGGTAAGCATCACAACCTAAGATCATGCTCTACTGAAGAGACTGCTAACCAACTGCTAAACAGAAGTCCGAAATCGAGGCCCTTCAGCGCCAGAACTCTCAGCTCCAGCAACAAGCCTCTCGCGCAGGTGGCCGCCACGGATTATCGCCTTCGGTATCGATGTCTTCTCCCCCTGCTGAGCTTGAGGCTCAGCTTGCCTCCAAGACCGCCACGATCGAGTCGATGGAGATCGAGATATCAAAGCTACGCGCACAAGTTGATCGCCAGACCAGCGGCACGTCTTCCGAAAAGGAGCAGATTGCGGCTTTGGAAGAGAAGCTCGCGCGGTCCGAAAAGGCCGCCACCAAGGCACAGCAAGAACTCACTGACTTGCGGAAGAACCTTGACCGTACGGCGGAGAAGGCTGTCCGTGAGGGTAGCGAGCGCACGAGCGCAGAGACGAAGCTCCGCAGTTTGGAGCACGATCTCGCTGACTCGCTCGACGCCAGGCTGGAGGCCGAGAAGAAGGCGGACGGTCTGGAGAAGAAGGTCACGACGCTTACCACACTGCACAAGGAGCAGGACTCACGAACTCAGACGTTGCGGAAGGAAAAAGAGCGCGCCGAGAAGGAGGTCAGTGAACTCAAGGCGCGGGTCGAGAGCCTCGAGAGCGAGAACACGAGGCTGCGGAGCCGCAAGTCCACCGAGGGCGGTGGCGGTCTGGATGACGACGGCGTCGACGAGCTCGAGAACGAGGAACGCTTGCGCCTCGAGAAGAAGGTGCGCGACTTGGAAGCCGAGGTCTACGAGCTCCGCCACGGGCATTGGCAGGAGAAGCGCCGCGAGCTCAACAGCCCCAGCTTCGAGAATGTGGATCTCGGCGGGAGCCGGGGCACGTCGCCGTCAGCACAGAGGAAGCAAGCCGGTGCCGGCGGTGGCATCGGAGACTTCTTCCAGAGCGGAATCAACGCCCTCACCGGCACTGGAGACGACGAATTGCTCCTCGACGATGACGACGTGGACTTTGACGAGGACGCGTTCCGCCGCGCGCAGGAGGAGGACGCCAAGAAGCGTCTCGAGCGCATCAAGGAGATTAAGCGCACGCTCAAAAACTGGGAGGGGTGGAGGCTGGACCTCGTCGAGAACCGGCGGGGCGGCTCCGAGGGCGTTGGTGATGTGTTTGAGGTCTAGATTCCTCGTGTGTCCATACGTCTTTTTCCTCTCTTTCTCGGGGCGAGAGTCTATGACTAGGTTTTGCTTGAGAGGTCGGAAATTCTAGACTTTGTAGACCTTGAATATCTTCTGACGCTTATTCTATGTGGTGGTTTTTTTCCTCCGGCTTTATGCGCTTGGGAGGAAGTCCACTACATAGAATAAGCGTCAGAAGAGGTTCAAGTCTCAGCTGTAGTAGAGTTTGACGACTCTTTTTCTTTTCATAGATTTGAGGGCCACTTGAGCCTGGGATTTTTGTAAGAGTACAGGTAGACCTGAACTGATATCCAAACAAAGTGTATTCCGCCCTTGCCTGAGTAATATCCTAGTCCTTCGTGTGTCTTGATAAAGAGCTCTGAGAGTCATCCCCTTTCTCTCCCCCTCCTGCCTTCATTTCAATTCTGCATCAAAAGATGCGTAACGTTTGGTGATGATCACCCAAGCCTGGCACCCGATTCTACCATTTTGGCTATACTCGTAGAGCACACTTCGCATTTTGAATAGGTAGGGCGAGTCAAGGATATTATTGCTCGAGCTGGCGATGATCGTCACTCGTGCATCCTGCAACCACACCCCTGCCTGCCATGCCTCCCTCAGTGCTTTGCCTCAGGCAAAAGCCACATGTGACAACGCGTCCCTAGTCAACTTTTCTCACACGGTAAACGTGTACAGCTTCCTTTTCTTGTCTTTTTTGGCCTCACGCGTAAAGCACCCAAATCAAACCGACTTACGTCATCCCGTCCACCACACGACAAAGATTATGCCTCGAAGGTTGCCAGATAGTAGTTGTCCAGTACTAAAAGTTCACATTTCGGGAGGAAGAAGTAATTCAAATCGCCTTGGAGGGTGAGAAGAGAAGTTTCATCTTAATTTATGGGGTTTGGAGGGATACCATGCTATCATCAAAGGTCATCCGTCCCGTCTATGGTGCTACACACTTAAAAAAGTGACTATTCGTTCGCAATACAAGATAGTAGAATTACAAAATTTGTGTTTGGTGCTGAGAAGAACCTGAGAAGCGAAGGGAGGAGGCGTGAGTTGAGGAGAGGGGAAATGTACAATCTACCATTTGCCATCAATAGGAAAAGAAAATGGGCGAAAAACAAACTCCGGAAAAAAACATGTGGTATTTCTCTTCTTTTTTTGTTCCATCTTTCTGTGTCCCTCTGCACAGCGCTCTGCGTAGTGAAGGGGAGGGGGGGATATCAAAAAGTAGTCGTCATCGTCCTTGGGCTTTCTTCGCCACCGTAGAAAGCCGTGGAAAAGAAAAAAGTCGAGTGTTGATTATCCCGTAAAACGCCTGGTTCCCCTTTCTGTTGAATTACCCATGCCGATGAAACTATACACGGCGTCGTGTGACCACGGCCAAAAGAGACAAAACGGAATTGTATGGATCATGAAAAAGCAGCTTTCTGCCCTAGAACGCCTCGTCGATGCGTGTGTCGTAATAGTGTGTACGTGGTGTGATGGTGTATGCGGTGAGGTACCGAGTCGATTCGAGGACGCGGGGGGTTGAATGTGGCAGCCTGGAGTGTCAGTCGTGGCCGCCGGGGGTTGAGTTAAGGTGTGGTGGTGTGGTCGTAACGCCGTAACGGGAAGTTCGGGAGGAAGCTGTCGCTTTCGGGAAGGGGCGCAGGCGTTGATTCTGATTGTCACAACATCGTGGCAGTAGGAGCGCCGAGCCCGGACGGATCGAGGTTCGTCCGCAGCGCATCCTGGAGCTCCGCAATCTGCGACATCATGGCGAAGCTGTGCTGACCCTGTCTGTCGAGTTGCTGGCGCAGCTCTTCGTTCTCCATACGCACGCGCTTGATCTCCTCGCGCAGCTCGTCGAGTCCCGCGTCAGAGCCCTTTCGGGAGCGCTTCCGCTTGTTTCCCGCGCCGAATCCAATGGCCTTGTCACTGTCACCGTCACTACCGGTTTGGATGTCTTCTTGGACCGTGCTGGAGCCGTCGCTCGTGTGTACTCGTCGGAGATGCTCATTCAGGTTCTCTTGTCGCGAAAAGCCCTTGCCGGTATGGCGCTTGCAATTCGGATGGGGACAGTTGACAGTGTTCTTTGGACCGCCGTGCTTGCCGTGAACTTCGCGCTCGTGGCGGAGAAGACCGCCGGAGTAGGTGAATCCGGGAAGCTTTTCGCAACCTTCGGCCGCGCATCGGTAGGGTCGCTCGTGTTTGTCCATGTGTTTGCTGCGAAAAAGAATTGGTCAGCATCATTACAAAGTGGCAAGAGCTTCGGAGTTTGCATCATTTACCTCCATTCGCATTTCCGAGTGAAGATTTGCGTCTCTTCCGTGCATCCCGGGAAAGTGCAGTAGAACTTTCCATCGGGCTGCTTCGTCACCTCGCGTTCGGGCTTTGGTATGCACTTGACCCTCGATGTAGGAGTCGAGGCCTCGCCTTCGTCCTTGTTGTTTGATGGCAAGGGCTCGGGAAGCGCCGGAGGAAGACTCGAAGGAAGGGACGCAAGAGTGGGAGGTGCGGAAAGATCGAGTCGCGTCGCATCTGGGACGCCGACGGAGGTATCGTCAAGACCGTCCGGCATCAGAGACCGGTCGTCGCCGAGCATCGAGGATGTCGGATTGTAGGAGGCGAGGTCCGGGACGTCGGACGCCTGGTACTGCCCATTCTGATCGAGAACATGGTCGTGATCGTGGTCGCCGATGGGAGGGTACGAGCCATCGTGCATGAAATTCCGAGGTTCGTAGACGACGCTCATCTTGAATGGGAATCCGGTGGTTGCTCAATGAAGCTTGCTCTGGGGGAGGAATGATGATCGGAGGATGTCGTGATCGAGAAAGAAGTCGCGACTTCCGGGTCGTTTGCGGGAAACCGCACTAAAAGCGACAGATAACGAGTCGACAGGAAAGAAATGAAAGAATCGCCGCAGTGAGGGATGTTGCGACTGGGGTTACTTGATAACGCGTCGCTTCGTCAAGCTTGCAGATGATGAGCTCCGATGCTGCGAAGGCAGAAAAGTCAGTTTGCCTGAAAAATCTGGCTGAAGACGTGGAAGCTGGTAGCAAGCTGCGTCAGCCACATGGGCATGGACTTGGATTATTCAGCTTGGATCCACGTGATGATCCTTGTTCGCCACCAGCCACGATAAGATATCCACTCTTCCTTGTTTGACGTGGCGCTGAAGGCAGAAGCTGAATGCTTATGCGGATAGCATGTGAGGGAACCCACCAACTTTTGAAGAGATGTCTTTAGCTTCTTTAATCCAAAGTTCGATATACTTCAGCTGAGAAGGGGTTCTGTAGAATCGTACCTTGAGAGTCATCTGGAACATTATATGCTTGCCAGGTCGTTCTAGGCGGCAAGCCTCGAGTGACTCCGAATCATTGGTGATGGTCTCAAACTGTGGTTGAGGTGCCTGTCATGCCTGTCTCGTGAGTCACACGGAAAACGCATTGGGTTGGCCTCCAAGGCTGCCAGCGCAGGGGTCTGTTCGTCTTGGTAATTCAGCTGTCCCATTATCATCCCCTGAAGCTCAGGATTCTCTTGTCAGCCCTTTCAGGTAATATCTTGGAAGTGTATAGCTGAGATTGGGATCAAGGACTCACCTATTGCTTACGGAAGGCTTTCACAGAAGATCCTACGGCCCAGAACCTACGATTCTCTCGAAGACGATTGGTAGTTCTTAGAAACTGAGCCGCACTAGAGTGAGGTTTGGTACGGAGATAGAAGTAGATATTCACACATAGCCTTAATGAGGCCGTTCCGCAGGCCAGCGGCAAGGTTCCAACACTCGTTGGCTACGATGATAGATGACTTGTGTAATCAGGGGATATTGTGAGCAGACTCAATGATGCCATCAACTTCCATCGTACATTATCTCTAGAAAGATGCTTAGCGTGAGTAGGCGACTGTTGGTCTTCGTAGTTAGGCATCAAGCCAGTAGGCGAGATATCCGCATGAGATACGTCAGTGTGAAAGAGTACACAACAAGATCGTGTCCACTTGGTCATTGGGCCATATCGTGAGCCTACCTATTGGTAGACGCTGCGTGCATAAGGCCCTTCTTCGCACTCGCGCGTCTGGACCTGGCGCGAACGCGTGAATCGTTGTCATCGGCCACACCACCTCCCTCTTTGGGAGTACAGTCGTCATCCTATGGCATCGCGCACGCTGGTGCTCGAATAATAGTCCGCGTACCACACGTCGAGGTCGTCGAGAACTTCTGTTCATGCTAGCTCCTGACCAACAAGCGAGTGCCTATTCGTCTGGAAGCCTATTCGTCACGTTCACCGATGACTCGTTTCACGATTGGCAGGTGTGATGAAACGACGGCCACAACGTGAGGAGGATGGAAGCTACCCCGCTCACAGATAGATCTGGACTCCTTCGCGGTGGATCTATAGCCATTTCGGTGAAGCAAGCAGCCAACGAATTGGGTTTGCGAGCTAAAGAAGCTGTCTCGAGGCAGTCGTGAGGGATGACAACGTTGTTGGCGAACAGGCGATCAGGCAGGTCGAGGGGTGTAGACAGGCACCCAGTCAGGCAGTGATATCGCGAAGAGAAGCGTGCAGATAACAACCAAAAGTTCGCGGATAGGTCAGTGACCATATCTATACATGTGGTTTCAACGACTTGAGGGCTACGATAAATTCAGCATCGCGTATGAAAAGGAGAGCAGTCGACGTGGTTATTGACATGAGACTGAATGAAGTGGGGTTGTGATGAGGAGAAGGGGGAAGGAGATGAGCATCTGCCCTCAACTCCTAAGGGCTAAGGCCAAAAACTTTTTGATTGATGCCTTAAGGCTGTAACAGCCCATGGCATTGTCCGCCAAGCATCCGATGCTGATGGACGTATCTATAGATGATAAAATTCCAAGATAATTTCGTCGTAGACCGCTAAGTGACAACGAAGCTTGCGATAATCCAGTGCTTCTATACGTCAAAGGTGAACCTGGAGTTGTGAGGTTGAAGCGACGCTCGACCACTTGAATCTACCCCACCATCCATTTCTGTGCGTGCGGCCACCACCACCACCACCACCATCTGGTTACTCGCATCTTCAGCCACTAATCATTGCAGCAGCTACTTCATCTCCAAGTACCTACCCTTTCTCAGACTTATGTTTAGTCTCTATGGACACTGGCTTGACAAACATGAAATGCGGTGTGTTCTTCTCTTCCAAATCTCAGAACATCCAAGACTTTGACAGTTCACCCGACGCTTTGACTTCATCTCAATCGCTCTCTTCCCGCCATCCTCTATCGTAGACTATAGCTAGTCATCTGCAACTTTACCCATCTTGGTCTGAACCGTTCCCATCGATTCATGTCACCGTGGACCGACTTGAAGCCGGTGTCACGGCGCTACGATTGGACTCAGTTTAGTGACCGAGTCCGGAGTCGCTGAGGCTCGGCAATGTGGGCTTCGCTGCGGGCCACCGACAATCGCACCGCAAACTGCACGCTGATCCTGCCACCCGGAGTGGAGCGCCATTTCTGTCGGGCGAGAACGGCCGATGAAAGAGTGAGAGGGAGGTGGTCTCTGAGAGCAAATTCCTCCATTGGGTCCATTGGGAGGCTGGCTGCCCAGATCTGCTAGTGCAGCTAGGCCAGAACCACCTGAAGAAGACGGCTCTAGCTGCTTCCTCGGAGGTATCCACTATCAGCTCCGACGTGCCCCTCCAAGTTCCCAGCCCGTCGGCAAGTGACGCCTTGAAAATACCTGTGATGTCTGCTCACCCTGAACAACGAAAACTTCACCAACCCTGATCACCATCGTGAAGCTACTCTGCTCGTTTGTGCGACGTTTGCTGTTCAAAAGACTCCAACCAGACTCCAAGCGCCGAGACTGCCAATTGTCTTTGCAATATCTGTCCGTGAGAGTGGCCAGAAAAAAGACTCGTAGCAGGCACTCCCATTGCTTCGTAGTCAAGTATGGCTCACATACACGAGGGGGCGCATGGCGCCGATGACAAACAGCCCAACGAATACAGCACGCCAGCTGGATCGTCGACGATGGAGCCAAGGGGCGGGCCATCTCATCAGGAGCAGGAAGAATACGATATCGAAACGGTCGAGAGGGTCTACAGGTACGCATGCAAACCTTCCGCCGCTGTCAGTTGCGTCCGACGATGAAGCTGACGACCATCTAGGAAACTCGACCTTCGAATCATTCCAGGTAACCATCCAACCTTGCTCACCAATGAGACCATGAGACTAACAGTCGATAGCATTCTGGACGCTCTACTTTCTCTGCTCGGCCATCAGGTCCAACATTGGTATCGCGCAGACCATGAATGCCGCCCAGGGCCATGACTTGATGTCCGTCCTTGGTTTGACAGCCAAAGACACCTCGACTGCTTTGGCTCTTTTCTACGTGGCCTATGTCATCTTCGACTGTCCCTCCAATCTGGTGATGGCCAAGCTGAGCCCTCGCATCTGGATGGCTCGCATTGTCATTGCCACCGGTATCATTGGAACCTGCTTCGCCGCCGTGCAGAGCGCCTGGAGTGTCAAGTATGTTGTTGAAGAGAAATCGCAGTCCTTGTCAGGGCTAACCTTTCTACCAGGCTTCTGCGTTTCTTGCTCGGTGTTGTGATTGCAGGCATGTGGCCTGGAATGTCGTACTACCTCACCTTGTTCTACCCGCCTTCTCGAACGGGTAAGCGAATCGGCATGTACTTCACTGCCGCCCAGCTCTCTGCTGCTGTGGTCGGCCTGGTGTCTGCTGGCTTCCAACTAATGGATGGTTTGGGAGGCCTCGTTGGTTTCCGTTGGATGTTCCTCATCTACGGTCTGGTAGCTGTAGTTCTTGGCTTTTGCCTCCTTTGGTGGCTTCCTGATCGCCCTCTTCCTCCGGGACAGAAGCGCCAGCGCTCAAGCTGGTTGAAATGGCTCCCGGCAACCCCAGAAGCACTTTCCGGCCAGGACGCTGTTATTCACTACAATGACCTCCGACGGGTCTACCACCCTAGGCCCTGGACTATGAGGGATCTGCTGCAGGTGCTGATCGATTGGCGCCTGTGGCCTTTGACACTCATGTACTTCGGCGTCGTTGGCGTTGGAATCGGTACTCAGCTTTATGGATCTGTCATCATCCGCTCCATTGTGCCTACGGCAACGAGCATCCAAGTCAGCTTGCTCTTTGCTCCAATCTGGATCGTAAGTACATTGAATTTCCTTGTAGGAACGGCAATTGACAAGATGCAGATGGACTTGATTGCGATCCTTATCATGATGCCAATTTCAGACCGGTTCCATGGCTACCGACCATTCATCTTCTCAGCTGCGGTTTGCCTTCAAATTGCTGGTCTGCTTGTCGTAACCTTTGCCCTCGATAACGGATGGGCTCGGTACGGCGGTCTGCTGATGGTTGGCTTTGGTCTCGGTCCAACCGTCCCCAACTGCATGACATGGACGAACGAGATCTTCCAGCGCCGTCACGGTGAGGTCGGTGTTGCAGCTGCGACTGCCTTGGTGTCCGGTCTTGGCAACCTTGGAAGCATTGTCACGACCTACGCTCTGTACACCGGATGGCCAGAGGATGCCGCCAAGGGTCGCTATCAGTACCGTCGCAGTAACTACGCAATGATCGGCATCCTTTGCGTGAGCATCGTTAGCAGCTTCGCCATGTTCTTCCTGCTCAAGGTCTTCGGCAACAAGCCGGTGAACAAGATTTCGAACCTCGACTCCTCTAGTGAGATTGAGGATGGCGCTGCAAGACGCGAGACCAGGCAGCGAGGCTTTGGAAAGTTGTTTCCCCGTTCCAACCAGAACCAGGAGGCCTGAATGGGTCTCCATCTTGGGGCGTTGAGCCGACAGCCACCCGGAACATACTCCTGCTCCGGAAGCTTCAACAACCACCTGTGGCTCTCATCCGACAACTTACACAACGTCCCGTCTGCGAGGCAGCTCAACCTGCTGTTATCTTCTTGTGTTAATTACGCGCACTTCGTTTTAATACATCTCTCACACTCGACCATTTACAATACAACGCCCATACGAAGTTTACGTATGCTTTTCATTCGGGGGAAGGTTTTGGTTCACCGCGCTACAGGCGAAGAGCGGCGGGAAATGAGGCTGGATTCCTTGACGGCGACAGTGCTTTTACGCCATCGCTGGGAAATGGCGTACGGGACTGGAGACGATGACTGGCGACAATGCTACTGCGCTATCGCAATATGATCCGTCTCATGGGATACCAAAAAAAAAAAAGGAGGAGGAACAGGAAGTTGGAGGGTTTGGAAACAAACGCAACAGTTTTGTGGTGGTGGGAGTTTTTTCCGTTTACGTTTTTTTTTTTGCATTTTGATGATACCCCATATGTGTTTAGATACGCCGTCGTTCGAGATATTCGCCACTCGACCGCGAAAGTGCTGCTACGCCATCGCCGGGACTGCGTGTTGAACCGAGGTAGCGACGACGACAATGCTTCTGCGCTATCGCCAGTCCTACCTTGTGGGCGCGCTTGCGAATTCGAATTTGATATACGATATATAGTGCTTGCTTTCCCTCAGATTCGAGCTTCCGGGCTCCGATGTTGCAGGATGGAGGGAATGTTGATGCCTGGCTCTTCGTTCATAGTACAGAATTAAGTCTCATTTCCCTCTCACCCGGTCCCCGAGGCCGTCGATGCAAGTAACCACTCACGGCTTGTTCCGTCAAATTCTCATACGGGTAGGCACGGGTAGGACAGGGAGTCCCACGAGGCTCGCACGCGGGTTGGCAGCGTGTGTAACCCACACAATCGAACATCACGAGTCACCACATGGCGCGTGCCAACGTTTGGGATGTCGCAACAGGCGAGGATGGGACATGAATACGAGGTTCACGTAGATTGAACCGTGGACGCTCAGCAGAGGAACAGCTCTCAGGGAGGCACACTCGAAGGAGACAAAATAGACGAGTTCCCGCCCGCCACAGCCTTGACCGCATCCCATACGCTCCCCGGATCACAGGTTTCCCGAGCGATGATGGCGACGAACTGCATCTGCATCCTGCAAGGAGCGTTACGCAAGGCGAAGTTCGTCGCCTGAAACGAAGGTTCGAAAGACACTCGCACTCGTCACTTCTCGTCGGTCTGAGCTTTTGAAGTCGGCAATCCGCATAATCGTGCCTATCAGAAACGCAGTTGTCAGCCTATACGTATGGAGAGCCGGGAAAAGGTGCTCTATCTCTAGCAAGCCTTTTGGCCTTCGGGCTCCCCTTCTTACTCCTGCTTCGCGCCGTTCCTGGCATTTTGCCTATACAGTGCTCATGCCGTGTCTGGTTACGCGATCGGATTGGGCGCTTTCCCCTGCCTCGTTCAACGTTGCGCTGGAAAAGCTTTGAGTGAATGGGCTGGGCGGGCCGGAATTGTTCTCCTTTATTTTGGAACCCACACTCTCATCCTCTGAGCACCCAAAGTAGCATTGGAAGCTGATGCGAAGCTGACGTTGCAATTTCCTCATTCGCTCGGCTTCAGCCCACGAAAACGAAGAGACGTAAGGCCGGCCCGACGCGGCAGGGGTTTTGGTGTCTCTCTCTCTTTTCCTTGCAGATCCAACCCATGGGATGGGCAGTTTTGCCATACGACTGTTGGTTCTACTAACCTCATGCCTGATACCCTCTGCTCTCTTTCCTCTTTAGTATTGTTCGGAACTTGCGCCGACTGTCTTGGTGTTCGCTGCACGTCATTCTTGGGGTGGTTCTTATGGGAAAGTGAAGGCCTTGGCGATGTTCGGGCGAATAAGAGGCACGAGGGAAACGGCCCCCACGGTAGCTCTCGTAAAGCCACCAACCAGAACCAAAGATCCGGAACTTTTTTTTTTTTTTTTT